>CAUYRT010039447.1:0-56206 GCA_963574885.1 Lepilemur ruficaudatus | reverse complement strand
TACAGCAACCCGAGGAGTTTTTAATGTTGTATTACTTGGTATTTTAAAATCCTTGATAACAAAAAAGATAGCACACTTGAACAAATCCTTAGGTTAAAAAAATACTTTTATTTATATAACATCTACACTATAGAAATAATTGGGATGTTATTTTAATAGTAGAACCCTAAGAATTTGTGATATTAGCAATAAGAGTATAAAATTTACATCCATATTTTGAAGGAAATAAGAATCTACATTAGGTAACAGCATGTCATCCTAAGCTTTGTTAACATATGTACTTGAGTAACAAACCCACTTTTTATAACTTTTTTAAATTAAAACTCAACAACTAGTGCCAGTTAAATGACATCACACTGCAGCTAAAAAGACCTCCGATGTACACTATCGATACCACATTGTCTCTTATTTTAACAATAAAATATTCTAATATTAATTTCCAAGAAATGACCAGGCACGGTGGCTCATGTCTGTAATCCTAGCACTCTGGGAGGCTGAGGCAGGAGGTCCGCTCAAGGTCAGGAGTTCGAAACCAGCCTGAACAAGAGCGAGACCCCGTCTCTACTATAAATAGAAAGAAATTAATAGGCCAATTAAAAATATATAGAAAAAAAAGTTAACATCAACAACATCTGCATAGAAAAACCACCTACTGGCAAACTGGGGAAGAATGCACAACTCACATAACATGCAAAATTTAATTTCCTTGAAATATAAAGACACCCTACCATTCATTAAGAAAAAAAAAAGGCCGGGCGCGGTGGCTCACGCCTGTAATCCTAGCACTCTGGGAGGCCTAGTTGGGAGGAGCGCTCAAGGTCAGGAGTTCGAAAACCAGCCTGAGCAAGAGCAAGACCCCGTTTCTACTAAAAATACAAGGAAATTAATTGGACAACTAAAAATATATAGAAACAATTAGCCGAGTATGGTGGCACATGCCTCTAGTCCCAGCTACTCGGGAGGCTGAGGCAGAAGGATCGCTTGAGCCCAGGAGTTTGAGGTCGCTGTGAGCTAGGCTGATGCCACGGCACTCTAGCCCAGGCAACAGAGTGAGACTCTGTCTCAAAAAAAAAAAGAAGAAGAAAAAAAGACCAACAACCAAAAATGGGCAAAGAACATAAGCAGTACCAAGAAAAAGAGGCTTTTAGATATATTAGCTTGAGCCATATAAAATTGCCAATATTGACTGCTTTTGACTATAGAAACGGCAACTTCATATGATTTAGCCTATTAAAGGTTGCTAAACCCCACCAAAACGATAAGTGCCAATTACAACTATACTAAAATGCCGTTTTCCACCCACAGTTTAGTTAAGAACAAAATGTTTAATAACACCCCGAGGGCTGGGATGGGATAACAGGCCCCAACATATACAGCTAGTGGAATAGTGTTAACTGCTGTGATCTCTGCGGAGGGCAATTTAGCAGCATCTGTTAAAGTTATAGATGTACATAGCCTCAAAAGCATTTCTATTTCTAGGAACTTAACCTATGGATATGATCCCAAAGTGATTCACTGCAACATTATTTATAATAGCACAAGATTGGAAATAACCTAACCTGAATGTCCATCAATAGGTCATATGATGTTTTAGCTATACAATGATCCACTATGCAGATTTTTTTTTTTTTTGAGACAGAGTCTCACTCTGTTGCCCAGGCTAGAGTGCCATGGCGTCAGCCTAGCTCACAACAACCTCAGGCTCCTGGGCTCAAGCAATCCTCCTGCCTCTGCCTCCCAAGTAGCTGGCACTACAGGCATGTGCCACCATGCCCAGCTAATTTTTCTATATATTTTTAGTTGTCCAGCTAATTTCTTTCTATTGTTTAGTAGAGATGGGGTTTCGCTCTTGCTCAGGCTGGCCTCGAACTCCTGAGCTCAAACGATCCGCCTACCTCAGCCTCCCAGAGTGCTCGGATTATAGGTGTGAGACACCATGCCTGGCCTGTTTGGTCTTTCTTCTTATGACTCTATAAGTCAATGAATACTTTCTCACGTTATTATTAGGTTGAACCCTGGGAAAATAACAATTTTGAAGATAGAAAGATCAAACATCAGCATTTTCATATAGTTCAACTTTAATAGTAAAATAAAGTGTGATCCATTGAATTACAGATTATTTCCTCAACTGCACAGTGATAATGAAGAAGGATTTGAACATTTTATCTTACCCTTGGAAGTAAGATGGCTCTCCAAAAGAAATTCTTTAAAAATGTTTCCTTACAGGCCAGGCGCTGTGGCTCATGCCTGTAATCCTAGCACTCTGGGAGGCCGAGGCAGGCGGATCCTTTGAACTCAGGAGTTCGAGACCAGCCTGAGCAAGAGTGAGACCTGGTCTCTACTAAAAATAGAAAGAAATTAATTGGACAACCGAAAATATTAGCCGGGCATGATGGCACATGCCTGTAGTCCCAGCTACCCGGGAGGCTGAGGCAGAAGGATTGCTTGAGCCCAGGAGTTTGAGGTTGCTGTGAGCTAGGCTGATGCCACGGCACTCACTCTAGCCCTGGCAAGAGAGTGAGACTCTGTCTCAAAAAACAAAACAAAAAAAAAAAAATGTTTCCTTACTCTTTGATATTGTTAGGGACTGACTTTATTCAATCAAGGAAATATTAGACGTCATAATTGAGATATTGCAAAATGATGTAATACATCTTTCAATATATTTGAAAAGCTAACCTGAAAAACAATTAATGTAATGCATCCCATCAACAGGCTAAATAAGAAAAACCACATTGATTATATCAATAGATCCAGAAAAAGCATTTGACAAAATCTAACACCCATTCATGATACAAACTGGGAGCAGAAGAGAACTTCCTCAACTTGACAAAGAGCATCTATAAAAAACCCACAGCTCACATACTTGATGGGAACAGACTTGAAGCTTTCCCACCAAGATCAGGAACAAGGCAGGGATGTCCCTTTTCACCATTGCTTTTCAACATTGTACTGGAAGTTCTAGCTAACACAACAAGGCAAGAAAAAGAAATAAAAGGCATATGGATTGGGAAAGAAGACAGAAAACTGTCTTTGTTTGCAGATGACATAATCATCTATATAGAAAACCCAAAAGAATCCACAAAAGAAAGCTCCTGCAACTAATTGATTATTATAACAAGCCTGGAGGATACAAGGTTAATATATAAAAACCAATCAGCTTCCTATATACCAGCAATGAATAAGCAAAATTTGAAATTTAAAACATGTTATAATTTATGTTAGCACCTCAAAATGGAAATGCTTAGGTACAATAAATGTAACAAAATATGTACAAGAGCTATATGAGGAAAACTACAAAACTCTGATGAAGGACATCAAAGAATAACTAAATAAATGGAGAGACATTCCATGCTCATGGATAGGAAGACTAAATATTCTCAAGATGCTACTTCTTCGCAAGTTGATCCATAGATTCAATGCAATTCAAATCAAAATCTGAGGGAATTATTACGTGGATATTGACAAACTGATTCTAAAGTTTAGGTGGAGAGACAAAAGACCTAAGACAGCCAATTCAATATTGAAGAAGAACAAAGTCAGAGAACTGACATTACCGAACTTAAAGACTTAATATAACTATAGCAATCAAAATAGGGCAGTATTGGTGAAAGAACAGACAAATAGATAAATACAACAGAATTGAGAGCCCAGAAATGGAGCTACATAAATGTAGTCAAATGATCTTCAACAAGGGAGTATAGGAAATACAACAGAGCAAAGACAGTCTTTTCAACAAACAGTGCTGGAGCAGCTAGATATCCGCATGCAAATAAATGCATCTAGACACAGACCTTAGACCCATCACAAAAATTAGTTCAAAATGGGTCATGTAAAATGCAAAACTATGTAAAATTCCTAGAAGATAACATAGGAGAAAGCTTAGATGATCTTGGGTATGGCAATAACTTTTTAGATACAGTGCCACAGTCACAACCTGTGAAAGAAATAGTTGATAGGTGGAATTCATTAAAGTTAAAAACAAGTGCTCTGCAAAAGACACTGTTGAGAGAATGAAGAGGCAAGCCACACACTGGGAGAAAATATTAATATTTTCAAAACACATATCTGATAAAGGACTGCTCTTCAAGCTATACAAAGGACTTTTAAAACTGAACAATAAGAAAATGACCAAGTCAAATTAAAAATGGGCAAAAGTCCTAAACAGATGCCCCATCAAAGAAGATCTACGGATAGCAAGTTAGCACATAAAGATGCTCATCATCACATGTCATTAGGAAGTTGCAAATTAAAATAAAAAGATAGGCCTGGCATGGTGGCTCATGCCTGTAATCCTAGCACTCTGGGAGGCCGAGGCGGGAGGATCCTTTGAGATCAGGAGTTGGAGATCCCAGCCTGAGCAAGAGCAAGACCCTGTCTCTACTAAAATATAAAAAATTAGCCGGGTGTGTGGTGCACACCTGTAGTCCCAGCTACTTGAGGAGGCTGAAGCAGGGGGTTCATTTCAGCCCAGGAGTTTGAGGTTGCAGTGAGCTATGATGATGCCACTGCACTCTAGCAGGGGCAACATAGCAAGACTCTGACTCAAAAAAAATTTTAGAAATTTAAAATTTTCTTAGAAAAAGGATGACTGAGTCTGACAGAGCTGAGAGCCTCTCCTTTGAAATGCAATCCAAACTCCTTAGCCCTCAGGCCTGCCCTAACCAGCCTGGCTGGGGTGTAGGCTCTTTCCAGCACGCCAGCCAAAGCGATCTAGTTGTGTGTCCCAGAATGTGTCAGCACTCTCCTGTCCCCAGTCGGGGACATGCTGTTCTCTCCCTGACATGCCCCAGCACGGCGCTCCCCAAACCTCTGTTCTTCACTTGTCTTGAAACTTGCGCCAAAGCTGTGCCACACCCGCAACCCCACATATTTTATTTTCCCTAAATGACTCATTTTTCATAAATAGATTTTCCAAAGAAAAATTGATATCACTATCCTGAATAAGAAACCAGCATGAGTAGCCATAAAAATAAAATAAGCAGAAAAATAAATTTAAGGAAAACGAAGATGACTGTGTTTAGGTAAAACTGCCAGCAGACGCCCTGAGGCCAGTTGGGGGGGCGGGGCGGATAGGAGATTAGAGGCGTTAGAAACGTGTTAGCACCAAAGCGAGACTTTCCCCTTGATATGTTGCAGGGCTTGAAAGAAAAGCGAAGAGGGGGTAACTGGGTCCGGTTCGCCCCGAGATGGGCCGCGTGGCCGCAGTCGGTCCCTCGCTAAACCGCGCCGGGGCCGCGACCAGCCAGCGCTGCGGGCAGGACAGGCGCGGGGCTCGCCCCGCGGACTCCCCGGCGCCTGGGGCTCAGCACGGGTAACCTGCAAATGGCCGCAACATTCCACTACCTATGACAAGAGTTTGCGATCTGGAGCCTCTCGCTTCTCCGGAATCCGGGATACGCCCCGTGAGCGCGGAGAAACCGCACTCGTTGGCAAACTGTGAGAGTGGGTGAGGGCAGATCAACTCGAAACCGCAATGGTTTATGATGGAAAGCGGGAGGGGGAGCATCTTCATATGTACGATACTATGTGCGACCTGGGGCCGCTGAAAGTAACGCTGATGTTTTCCCAGCCCTCCCGGGGGACCCAGCTGGGCGCAGCCCCAGGACCAAGGGCGCAGGCTGGGGTGACGGCGGGCACTGAGCGGTAGGGGCTCGGGTGACAGCCGGGCAGGGACGCGACAAGGCGTGGCAGGGGCTCGGGTGACAGCCGGGCAGGGTCGCGGCAGGGACGCCGGCACCAAGAGGAGCAGGCCTGGCTGCGAGGTGGGGGTGGGGGCGGAGTAGCCCCCCGCCCTCCATCTCCGCCTCCCCCTCCCCCGCCCTGCAGGATCCGGCGACGCCCGCGGAGAGGGGCGGCGGCGGTGAGACGCTCGCTGGTGAGCCCCTCCAAACCGCACGCGCGGCTCGGGGAGCGGGCGGGACCCCGCGACCCTCAGGTAGGGCCGGGCCGGACGCCCTACCCGCGAGTCCCTGGCGGCGACCGTGACCAGAGAAGGGAAGTGCGACCCTCTGTCCCCGCCCCGGGGCGGAGCCGAGGTCCGAGCCTGCGGAGCCTGCAACCGTGGGAAGCCGCCCGGGGCTCCCTGCGCCTCCTCCCCCTCCGCCCGGATTCGTACCCGACCCGGGTCCCCAGCGGCCCTCCGGCCTGGGCGCAGCTGCCTGCGCGGCCTCCCGCCGCCTCCCACCGCCTCCCACCCGGGCGCAGCCCCTGCAGCCGCCATGGCGCGAGGAGACGCCCCGCAGGACAGGTGAGCTGGGCACCGAGTGGGGTTCGTGTGGGACCCGAGTGGCCGTGGGCAGCGCGGACCTGCTCCCTGTAGGCGATGCAGGGTTCGAGGAAGACCGGCCGAACTACAGTTCCCATCAGCCGACTCCCTGGCTGCCCGAGCCGGGGCGATGGGGATTGTAGTCCGCTCTCCGGAGGGCGGTCCGGGAGGCGGGAGAGGCGGGGGGCGGGCGTCTCGGGGTGACCTTCTGACTGATCCCCACAGCTACCACCTGGTCGGGATCAGCTTCTTTATCCTGGGGCTGGGCACCCTCCTCCCCTGGAACTTCTTCATCACTGCCATCCCGGTGAGACTCGCGGCGGGAGTGACAGCCCCACGGCCACACCACCGTCCATCCCTCCCGCCGCCTGGACTGAGGCCAACCGGGCGCTTTCCCGCCTCCTGTGGTTGCGCACGATGGCCGTCTGTCCGCGGCAGCACGGAGCCCCTCCTGTGGCCCGAAAGCCACTGTCAGTCAGGAGTGCCCAGACCCAGGGGCAAGGCCACCAGCAGGGGGTCTGTGGACCCAGCAAAGGAGCTACCCACCCGCCTCCTCTGTTTGTCTTGTTTCTGAGCCAGTCACTCCAGAAGGGGGTTATCCAAGCCTTTGGTTTTCTTTGAAATAGCACGAATTAGAAACATTCATTCAACAAACTTTTACTGTGGACCTACTGTGGACCAGGCCCTGGGATCCTGGAGGCAGCATAGCAGAGGGCTTTGCCTTCCACGGCCGCTGGCGCTCTTGAGGGCAGGCTGAAACGTGGGGTTTCATTCTCTTTGGGACTGGGCTGTCCGTATGTACTCAGTGCAACAACTTTCCAGATGCCGCTGAGTGCTTGGCTCTGTGCTGGACCCGGATAAATTGGCCCCTGGTCTGAGAGTAAGAGGAAGCCAAAGAGCTATTAATAATGTAACGCAACCTGGGCCAGCCCAGGCTTGGAGCAGAGCACTACCCGCCCCCGGGAGGGGGGAATTCCTTCTACTTCACAGGGAGACATTTGTAAGTTGGGAGTAGAGTAGCGAGGTGTGTGTAGGGTGGAGGGGGAGTGGCCAGGAGGAGGTGGCATTCCCAGAGGAGGTGACAGCCATGGAAGTGACAGCCATGCACAGGCAGGGAGGCGAGAGAGGGCCAGCCACTTCAGAAAATGTACCAGAGCCTGGCGTGCCTAGAGCTTAGTGGGACGGAGCAGGAGATGGGGCACAAAGGGGAGGGCGGGATCTATTCTGAAGGGCCCCAAATGCTGCTTCAGAAATGTGGGGCTTTGCCATTCGGGCAACAGGGAGGCAGGGGTGGGGTGTGGGGGATGGGAGTGGTTAAGCAGAAGAATGACAGCATGCGTGTTTCAGAGAGAGTGTAGTTGCTCAGCACCTAGGCCAGAGCCTGGCTTACAGTAGGTACTCAATAAATAGCCATGGAATGCATGAATCTAGAAGCTGCTGCAGGAGAGAGGTGGGGCTGGAACCAGGACGCTGGGGAGGAGGGGCAGTCAAAGCAGGAGCAAGGCTCTCCAGCTGGGGACTCGTAAGGCTTGGGCTCTGCCCCGGACTCCAGCCATTCAGCTCAGTGCACGTTGGTGGAGTCCGACTGTGTGCTGGGTGCAGGGACAGTGCAAGGACAAACATCACAATCGTGGGGGACGCAGTGGGGAGGCTGGGGGTCCTGACCCTACCTTACCTACCTGTCTGGCAGTACTTCCAGGGGCGGCTGGCGGGGCCCTTAAACAGCACTGCCGGGACTCTGAGCGCCAACCACACGGAACCTGAGGACACCTTCAACTTCAACAACTGGGTGACGCTGCTGTCCCAGCTGCCTCTGCTGCTCTTCACCCTCCTCAACTCCTTCCTGTACCAGTGGTGAGAGGCAGCTTCATCTGGGCCCAGGAGGACGGCCCATCGTCCCCTTCCCACCCCGCCCGCGTCTCCCCAGGCTCCTTGCCCAGCTGAACCTCCTGCCCTCCTCCCCTGCCCTGCCCGGGCCTGGCTGAGCCACTCCGCCCTCCCGTGCAGCATCCCCGAGGCGGTGCGGGTCCTGGGCAGCCTGCTGGCCATGCTGCTGCTCTTTGCCCTGACGGCGGCGCTAGTCAAGGTGGACGTGAGCCCCAGGCCCTTCTTCGGCATCACCATGGCCTCCGTCTGCCTCATCAACTGTGAGCACTGCCCCAGCCAGCCCACTTGGGGCTTCAGTGTGGCCCAACACACCCCTGAGGGAGAAACTGAGGCCCAGAGGGAGACGAAGAGTCACTTGTCCCAGGCCCCAGGGACCTCAGAGCAGACCTCCTGGCTGCCAGCCCCGCAGACCAATGGCGAGGTTACATGGGGGGTGTTGCACCACGGTACCCAGAGTCCCTGGAAAGCTCACACCTGCCCTGCCTAGTGCAGAGGCCCCTGGGCACCCTGCCTACACCTCCTCCAGGGAGCCCCTGAGGCCTGCCTAGCTGAGCAGCAGCCCTGTCCCTGTCCCTCCACAGCCTTCAGTGCGGTCCTGCAGGGCAGCCTCTTTGGACAGCTGGGCACCATGCCCTCCACCTACAGCACCCTCTTCCTCAGCGGCCAGGGCCTGGCTGGAATCTTCGCTGCCCTTGCCATGCTCATGTCCATGGCCAGTGAGTGGACTTGGGGTGGCTGGAGGGCGGGGGTGGCCTCTGAGGTTCAGGGGAGCAGAGAGGGCATGAGAGGGCTAGATGCCTGGTTCTGGGTGTAGATGGAGGAGATGGGGTGAAGTGGCTGGGTCTGGGGCCCTGCAGCGAGGGAACAACCAGGGAGGGCCGGGAATCCTTGGCCAACTGGCGCCTGGCAGCAGGTTGAGGCTGAGAGGGGGATGGATAGGTTTGGGATTCGGGTAGACATAGGTTTGAATCATTTCACTGCTCACTGGCTGGGGGCTTTGGACGAGGAGCGTAGCCTCTCTGTGCCGCAGTTTCCCCCCAACAGGCTGTGGCTGTTCTCTGCTCAGATTGTAATGAGCAATAAGAGGAGGCTCATGGCACATAGTAAGTGCTCAGCAAAAGCGGGACGTAGGGGGAAGGCTGGTCTAGGTCCCTGGACAAGATCCCTGAGCTTGTCAGTGAAGAGAGGAGTGGACAAGGCTGGAAAGGCGTCTGGGAAATGCACGATGACAAGTGGGACAGAGTCGAAGCTGCTGTGGGGGACGGTGGCCTCTCCGCAGCTGAAGTTTCTGCCACAGGTGGCTTGGACGCCCAGACCTCTGCGCTGGGGTACTTCATCACACCCTGCGTGGGCATCCTCGTGTCCATCGTGTGCTACCTGAGCCTGTCCCACCTGGTGAGCCTGCTGGTGGGCGCCATGCCCACCGCACAGGGTCCCAGTGCAGCCCGGAGTCTGAGGCCCTCAGAGAGGCCGGGGAGGCAGAGAGACCTGGGCTCAGCCCTGATTCCTGAAGGAGTCTGCCACCGGGGGACCCCAGCCTCTAAGCTGGTGGTGTGGGGGGATCCAGACACCTCAGCCATGGCAGGCAGGGCCAGCACGTTCCTGTCCTTCTGCAGAAGTTTGCTCGCTACTACCTGGCCAAGAAACCATCGCAGGCCCAAGCTCACGAGCTGGAGACCAAAGCCGAGCTCCTCCAGTCTGGTAAGCCGCGAGACCCTGCCAGGACATGGGAGACCCAGAGCAAGCTAGAGCCACTTCCCCCAGGAAGCATTTCCCTCTGTCCCCAACTAGAGCCCCACCCCAGCAGCCTTATGTGAGCAGAGGCAGAAGGTCACAAAGGGAAGTCAGTAGGGTTAAATTTCTACTGCTCTTTGGGCCTCAGTTTCTTCCTCTATAAAATGGGAGGCAGTAGAGCTTCATGCATGCAAGCTCTGGAGCCGAGGCACCTGATTTTGAATCCTGGTTTCACAACATCCCAGCTGTGTGGCCTTGGGCAAGTCACTTAACCACTTACCCTCCAAGCCTCACTCTCCCCTGCATTATCCTTCTAAGGTGCTTAACGCATTGCTGGCACTGGCGGCACTGGCGCTCACTAGCAGCTGTGCCTGTGTCCTTAAGGGGCTGGGGAGGGGGAACCACTGGTTTTAACTGCTGGGACTCTCCTCATCTGGCCTGGCTGTCAGGAAACCTGGGTCACAGGCATGACCCCACCCTCCCCTCTTGCCCCAGATGAGAAGAACGGGATTCCCAGCAGTCCCCAGAAGATGGCCCTGACTCTGGATCTTGACCCTGTGAAGGAGACAGAGCCGGAGCCGGAGCCAGATGAGCCCCAGGTGCCAGGGAAACCTTCAGTCTTCGTTGTCTTCCAGAAGGTTTGGCTTGGCTATGGTCCCCGCCACCATCCCTGGGGGAGAATGGGGCCTTGGTACTCACAGTGTCTACCCCGAGGGCACAGGGTCATGGGAAGTCAGGGGCTCGGCTGGGCCAGGCCTGCCTGCTCACACCCCTGCCTCCGGCCCCCAGATCTGGCTGACGGCGCTGTGCCTTGTGTTGGTCTTCACAGTCACTCTGTCTGTCTTCCCTGCCATCACAGCCATGGTGACCAGCTCCACCAGTCCGGGGAAGTGGAGTGAGTGTCGGGGCCGGGAGAGGGCGGGGCAGGAGCACACGGGAGAGGGGAGCGAGGGAAGTTGAGGACCGGGATGAGCAGCCAGCCCTCTCTCTCCCAGGCCGGTTCTTCAACCCCATCTGCTGCTTCCTTCTCTTCAACATCATGGACTGGCTGGGTCGGAGTCTGACCTCCTACTTCCTGTGGGTGAGCACACCGGCCTGGGGGCGCTGAGCTTGTAGGGAGCAGTTTGGGACCAGAGGGTGTGAGAGAGCATAAGAGGTGATTTGCCAGTAGTCTGCCAAGGGGTCTGGCGGTGGCCTGCTGGCCAAGTGGCAGTGGGCAAGCCAGGGCTGGCACTGGAGCCATGTCCAGTGGACCTCTGTGTCCCCAGCATCTAGCCCCAGGTGAGGGATTGGACCTTGGATAGCTTTTAGCGACAGTGCTGTTTCTTTAAATGAAATCTTCCAAAGAGATATAATAAATGGATCAGATCAATGAGGAGCTACTCTGAGCCAAGTCAGGACAGAACCTGGGTCTCCAGCTTCCAATCCCACTCAGCAACCTAACCCCACCTGCCCCAAAGGGTTCTGTGGAACCCCCAGGGGTGCTCTGAGGGACCAAGTCTGAAAACCATAGGTACTGTCTGAGGCCCCTCCAGTTCTGCCATGGAGAACACACGCCGGAGACCGACGGCCAGGTGGGCTTGGCGCAGCCCCTTGTTCTCTAGAGGTCCCAGTGCTCAGAGGGTAGGTCAGGTTAGAGGAGGTCAGGAAGTGATTGATGGGTCCGTCTGTGGGTGTCCCAAGGTGTCCCTGGAGCAGAGACCTGGCTCCAGGGACCCTGCTCACCCCAGCCTCTGCCACAGCCCAATGAGGACAGCCGGCTGCTGCCCCTGCTGGTCTGCCTGCGCTTCCTGTTCGTGCCGCTCTTCATGCTGTGCCACGTGCCCCAGAGGTCCCGGCTGCCCATCCTCTTCGCACAGGACGCCTACTTCATCACTTTCATGCTGCTCTTTGCTGTGTCCAACGGGTACCTGGTGTCCCTCACCATGTGCCTGGCGCCCAGGTCTTCGGGATGGGCGGGGAGCGAGCTGGGAGTGGGAGGTGGGCTAGCTCCTGGAGGAGGACAGCCTGCAGGGAGGGAGGGTCCCTTCTGCTCCTGGCCAGGGCCTCTGGCGACCCCTGTCTGGCGTCTCCTGTCGGGTGAGGACTTAACTGCTGGGGAGAGGGGAACTGGATTGGGGAGGTACCCGCCTGATAAAGTAGCCGGTGCACTGGTTCTGGGGCTGGTCTGTGGGCCTCAGTTTCCCCATCTGTAAAATAAAGGGGTTGGCCTGTCATCCCTTAGGGCCCATCTAGCTCCAAAATTCTCAGTTGAAGGGGAGCTAAGGTTTTGATCAAAAGCAGGGTCACGGCTGTTTCCCTGAGGGGCAAAGGAGTTGGGAAGCCGGGAAGAGTAAAGGTGAGAGGGAGGACCAGGTTGGGGACATTTTGTCAAGAGGGAAGGCGGTAGAATCTGGAATCCCACAGTGTTGGACCCCTGAGAGATGGCCTTGTCGTTTTATAGCTTGGGAAACTGAGGCCCAGAAAGCAGGGCCTAATTATAGTGACACGGGTTGGTGAGAGACCGCACTGGACATGCAGGGGGCCTGGGGGCTGGCTCCGGGATTGGACCCAGCGTGTTCTAAGAGCTCCTATTCCTGGGTGTTCCAGGCAGGTGCTGCCACACGAGAGGGAGGTGGCCGGCGCCCTCATGACCTTCTTCCTGGCCCTGGGACTCTCCTGCGGAGCCTCTCTCTCCTTCCTCTTCAAGGCGCTGCTCTGAAGTGGCCCATGGGGGCTCTCCCAGCAGCCCTCTCCCCGGCGCCCTCTCTGGAGCCGAGACCCAGCCCAGGGGAACAGCGAGCCAGACACAGGCTCTCCTGGGTGGGGCCCCTGGGTCTGGGGTGCCCCAAGGGGCAGGAGCTGCTCTCCATCCTGGCTGGTGACCGCTCAGGGCACTGCAAGGAAGACTTCACCGCTGGTCATTCTGACCTCCCAGGAACAGCGCTGACCCACATCACCTCACTGGAAGGTGGTCGTCAGGGGCACAGGGCCACCGCCCTCCCACCAGGACTGCATTTGCGAATCGGCACCAGGAGCTGAGGCAGCCGTGGGGCCGTGCTGAGGATGTGCCTGATGTAGCCCCTGCCTCAGGCTCAGCGAGGCTGTGGGGCCCAGGCCAGGGTAGGAGCTCTTCTTCCCCCAGGCCTCAGTGACACAGGGTGCCAGGGAAGTTGAAGGGACAAGGGAGGACAAAGGTGTTGAGAGCCTGAGAGTGGACAGGTGACTGGGCTCTGAGCCTCAAACAGTGTTTTCATTGCCAACATTGACTACGTCCCCCCACCCCCCGCCAAAGCCCAGCTGGGCCTGGGTCCCAGAACTGCAGTTAGCCTGCACGTGTGCACTGCACTTTACAGTTTGCAAAGCTCTTCCACACCCACCCTCTCACTGAAGCCTGGGTGAGGCCCTTGGAAGGAGCAGGGACTGTGCTTCCCGCATTGCACAGGTGAGGAAACCAAGGCGGGGGTGGTGGTGACTGGTGCTGCTCCTGCCGCCTGCTTCCTTCCCCTCGCGGGCTCTGGACAGGAGCCTGGAGCACTTACTCTCCTTTTTGCTCAGTTTGTCCTTCTGGCCCTGCTCCTGGGTCTAGTATCAACTCCATTCATTTGTACGACATGCTCACTGAGTCTGTTTCCAGAATGCTGTTGGCTCTGTTGGCCTTGGTGAGCTGGCTGGGCTGGAGTGGCGATGATTGTACCCACGTGACGGGGGGACAACTCAGGCCCTGAGAGGGGCAGGGATTAGTAGCATCTCTGTGCTGGGCCCTCTGGACCCCATAGTAGCCGGGGGTGGGAGGGTACGGACTTGCAAGGAGCCCTGTGCCCCTGAGCAGAGCACCTGGCTGGCTGGACAACTACTGCTGTCCCCTCTATCCACTCCTGGACTCTCACCGGCATGCTCTGCCCCCCGAGGGCTCCTCCTCAGGAACCTGGCGTCAGAGGCTATGAGCCTGGGCAGGGCTTCGGCAACCCAGCCAATTCTACGGACTGATGGGGGAAAGGCCTGCCTCACCACGTGCCTGTGCTACTCAGCCCAGCCTGGAGGGAAGCTGGGGTTCCCTGCCCACCTGCCTTCCTGCCTTCTGCAAATGTCCACCGAGCACCTGCTGTGTCCTCGGTGCTCAGCTGGCACAGGTAGCGGCCCAGAAGCCAGAGGCTCTTTTGACATCAAAGAGGGAGAGGAGGCCTGCCGGCCTGCATTAGCTCCTAACAAGGGAGTCAGCCTGTCCATTAAAGCTTTGAAGCCAGGAGAGATTTCTCCTCTCTAGCTATGAAACTCCTAGATGGCACATCTTCTTCCAGTATAAGGCTGTTTTGTGTCCATTGAAAATCTGTTGTTAGCCAGGCATGGTGGCTCATACCTGAAATCCTCATACTTCGAGAGGCCAAGGCAGGAGGATCACTTGAGGCCAGGAGTTTGAGCCTGGGCAACAGAGTGAGAACTTGTCTTTACAAAAAATAAAATTAGCTGGGTGTGGTGGTGCACACCTGTACTACTGGCTACTTGGGAGGCTGAGGTAGGGGGATTGCTTGAGCCCAGGAGTTGGAGGCTAGGGTGAGGTATGATTGTGCCATTGCACTCCAGCCTGGGCAGTGGAGAAAGAGTCTGTTTCAAAAAAAAGAAAATCCGTTGTTAGTGTAGCCACCTTCATCAATGATCTTGGCTAGATCTTCTGGATAACTTGCTGCAGCTTCTCCGTCAGCACCTGCTGCCGCACCTTGCACTTTCATGTTACGGAGACGGCTTCTTTCCTTAGATCTCATGAACCAGCCTCTGCCAGCTTCAGACTTTTCCTCTGCAGCTTCCTCACCTGTCTCAGCCTTCACAGAATTGAACAGAGTTAGGGCCTTGCTCTGGATGAGGCTCTGGCTTGAGGGAATGTCGTGGCTGGGTTGATCTTCTGTCCAGACCACTCAAACTTTCTCTGTATCAGTGATAAGTCTGTTTTGCTCTCTTACCATTTGTGTGTTCGTGGAGTAGCACTTTTAATTTCCTTCAGGAATTTTTCTTTTGCATTCACAACTTGGCTAGCTTTTTGGCACAAGAGGCTGAGCTTTTGGCCTATCTCGGTTTTTGACATGCCTTCCTCACTAAGCTTAATCATTTCTAGCTTTTGATTTGAGGTGAGAGACGTGTGACTCCTCCTTTCACTCGAACACTTAGAAACCACTGGAGGATTATTACTTGGCCTAATTTCAACATCGCTGTGTCTCAGGGAATAGGGAGGTCTGAAAAGAGGGAAAAGGATGGGCGAATGGCCAGTGGGTGGAGCAGTCAGAACACGCACATTTATTGATTTAGTTTGCCGTCTTGCATGGGTATGGTTCGTGGTGCCCCAATTATTAATAATATAATAGCACATCAAAGATCACTGATCACAGATCACTGTAACAGATATAAAACTAATGAAAAAGTTTGAAATATGGTGAGAATTACCAAAATGTGACACAGAGATGAAGTGAGCACATGACGTTGGAAACACGGCACCGACTGACCTGCTTCACGCAGGGTTGCCACAGACCTTCAACCGGTATCAGGTGCAGTGTCCGCAAGGCACAGGAAAGTGAAGTGCAATGCAATGAGCTATGCCCACACGCAAACATAAAAAGGACCACGAGAGAATACTATGAGCAACTGTACGCCAGCAAATGAGATGAAATGGACAAACTCCTAGAAACACACAAAGTGGCTCTAGAAGAAACAGGAAATCTGAACATACTTATAACAAGTAATGAGATTAAATCAGCAATTAAAAGCCTCCCAACAAAGAGGAACTCAGGACAAGATGGCTTCACAGGTCGATTCGACCAACCATTTAAAGAAGAATTAACACTAATCCTTTTCAAACTCTTCCAAAAAATAGAAGAGAAGGGAACACTTCCTAACTCATTCTATGTGATCTGATGCCAAAGCCAGATAAAGGCATCACAAGAAAATTACAGATCATATCCCTTACAAACACAGATGCAAAAATCCTCAGTAAAATGCTAGCAAACAGAACCCAGCAGCATATTAAAAGAGTTATACACCATGACAAAGTGGGATTTACTCCAAAAACGCAACGTGGTTCAACATATGAAAATCAATCAATGTAATATACCATATTAACAGAATGAAGGGAAAAATCCGTGATCATCTCAACACGCAAAAAGCATGTGACAAAGTCCAACATGCTTTCAAGATAAAATCACTGAACAAACAAGGAATAGATGGGAAACTTCCTCAATCTGATCAAGGACATTTATGAAAAATCCACAAGTAATATTATACTCAATGGTGAAAGACTGAGAGCCTTCTCCCTAAGATTAGGAACAAGACAAGGATGCTGCTCTCTCCACTTCATCTATTCGGCACTGTGCTGGCAGTTATAGCCAGTGCAATTTGGCAAGAAAAAGAAAGAAAAGGTATCCAAGTTGGAAAGGAAGAATAAAGCTATCCATATTCACAGATGTACAATATATACATATATAGAAAATCCTAAAGAATACGCACAAGCACACAGAAACACACACAAAATTATTAAAGTTAATGAATTCAGCAAAGTTGCAGGATTTGTTAACATGAAAATTTTTAATTGTATTTCTATACATTAGCAATGTGCAACCTGAAAAGGAAATTAAGAAAACAACTCCATTTACAATAGGATCCGAAAGAATACAATACCTAGGAAAAAATTAACACAGGAAGTAAAAAGTTTGTACACTGAAAATTATAAAACACTGCTGAAATAAATTAAGGAAGACCTAAATAAATGAAAGGATATTCCATGTGCATGGACCAGAAGATGTACATTGTTACGATGTCAATGCTACCCAAAGTGATATATGGATTTCATGCAATCTCTAGCAAAATTCCAATGGCCTTCTTTGCAGAAATGGAAAATCCTATCTTCCAATTTATATGGAATTGCAAGCAACCCTGAATAGCCAAAACAATATTGAAAAAGAACATAGCTGGAGGACTCACACTTCTCAATGTCAAAACTTATCTCTGAGCTACAGTAATCAGGCCAGGGGTGGCTCACACCTGTAATCCTAGCATTCTGGGAGACCAAGGCAGGAGGACCACCTGAGTTCACAAGTTTGAGACCAGCCTGAGCAAGAGTGAGACCCTGTGTCTACTATAGCCAGAGTCATGGTGCCTGTAGTCCCAGCTACTCCAGAGCCTGAGGCAGGATTTGTTGGGTTCCAACAGTAATTCAGTCCTTCCAACACTGAGAGACAGGGGACTCCTTCCAGCTTGGAGGCTGTTCTGGGGGTTGGGAGCTACCAAAGCCAGGCCATGAAAGCCACATAGCATGGGGTAGCTGGGGAGAGTGACAGGACTCTGGGAGGAGGAAGAAGGACATGAGGGCTATGGACAGACCTCCTTTGAACAGCTGTTGGGAGAATTCAGGGTGGGCAAAGCCTTTGGTATGACATAGGAAAAGAGCTCAGGAAATTGTAGTCATTGGCCTTCACCTCAGGACAAGTGAATGGTTAATAAAAAACTGTCTTCGGGCCTTGATCAAGCCTTCATCTGACTTGAGGCAGAACCCCAATGAGACCTGTAGCTGGGAGATACCACTTGTGAATGGCCCAGTCTGGGACTGCACCAGTTCCGTCCTTGAGGGGTGGGTAGTGGTGGTCTAGACAGCAGAAACCAGCCTGGAAAGGGGGATGGGGTGGGAGCTGCAGGGCCAGTGAGTCTGGGGTCTGGCTGGAGCTGAGGGAGGGAAGGGACAGGAGCCCAGGGCCCTGAGTCAAAGAGCAGAGTCTTGTGGTTAATTTTATGTATCAACTTGGCTGGGCCATACTACTCAGATATTAGCTCTAACACCATCCTAGATGTCAACAAAGGTATTTTTTAAATGAGATTGACATTTAAATCATTAGACTTTGAGTAAAACAGATTTCTTTCTCTGAAGGAAAAAAAAACAAAGTGTTATTTTCTGTCTACTCTCACACTCAATACACCACCTGGCAGTGCCCTGCCGTTTGGTCTGTAGTAAGGGCACCGGCAGACCCCTTGTTAGTGGTTATTAACACTGGTCTTTGAGTCTCCCACGGCCCCCTGTGTCACAGTCAGGGCCTCCCTCCAGCCAGGTACCTCTGCCCACAGTACCAGGCTTTTGGCCACCTTCTGGGCCTTCCACGTGGCTTTCCTTGATCTTGATACAGCACCAAGGCCGGGTCATCACTTTACAGTGTCCCTTTATTATTATTATTTTTTTTTTTTTTGAGACAGTCTCACTCTTTTGCCCGGGCTAGAGTGCCGTGGCCTCAGCCTAGCTCACAGCAACCTCAAACTCCTGGGCTCTAAGCGATCCTTCTGCCTCAGCCTCCTGAGCAGCTGGGACTATAGGCATGCTCCACCATGCCCAGCTAATTTTTTCTATTTTTTGTAGGGACAGAGTCTCGCTCTTGCTTAGGCTGGTCTCAAGCTCCTGAGCTCAAACAATCCTCCCACCTCGGCCTCCCAGAGTACTAGGATTATAAGCATGAGCCACCGCGCCCAGCCTACAGTGTCCCTTTAGACCAGGGGCCCAGGGAGTACTTCATAAGCTTCTTATCTATTCATTCAACAAACGTGTTGACATTGGCTATGTGTCATTGTGTGTGTGGGTTGGGGGGACTGCAGGAAGTAACTGGGTGAATCTTATCCATTGAGGTGGTAAATGGGTATCTGGGTATTGGGTGAGCGCAGCAGATGAAACTCAAGTGCTCAGAGGGTGGGAGTGGCTAGTGAGGGGGCAAGGTTGGGATGCTGGCAAAGAGAAGACTCTTTGCAAAGGTGGAGCCACTCTGATGCTCTGGCCAATGGTCACCTTGTGGGAATGCAGGCCTGGCATTGCCAGATCTTCCAGAATTTAAAACAGAAACTGGAAATGTGGATTTCAAATGAAATCTCCAGATTCACCAAAGTTAACTACTAATGTTTTTAAATCGTTATTTTTAAACACTGAGCAAGTCAAAGAAAACCCACATGGTGGCAAATGTGGCTTCTCAGCCTCCAGTTTGCAAGACCTGTGCTCAAGGGATCTGCACTTGCCTTTCTCCTCTCTCTGGCAAAGGTCACCAGCGAAAACCTGCAAGGCCCCATCCCTGGTGCCTAACACAGCCCTGGCAGGGAGCAGGTGCTTGCACTGGCTGCCAAATGAAGGTTTTCTGGTCACTCTCCAACTCACCGACCTCGGCACCCTACTGCCTGTGGGACAACTGGGCAAATGCCTTATCCTGGCATCGGAGGCCCTCCCAGTCTGTCCCAAGGCACCGTCCCGAGGCTCAGAGGTCTCTGCCCTATGGGGGCCTCCCTGACTGAGCTGGAAAGGTCGAGTATTTATTACATATACAGTAACTGATTTAGCAGCCTCCCCTCCATGGCTAAACCAACACTAAGTGCCTTCTGTGTACGGCGGCCGGTGCTGGGATGTTGGAGGTTTACCTGCATCAGGGTGTGTGTGTGCTGGGGAGGACACGTGTGGATACAAGGGCTTTGCCCTGGGAGAAGATCTGGGGGATGGGGGCATTATCAGTGGGCTGAATGGAGTGACAATTTAAATGATCAAACACCACTACCACTCCCCCCAAGTTCCACCGCTTCAGATGGGGAGACGGAAGCCTCCAGTGGGGGCTTCTCTAATTCCTGCAGAAAACATACTGGCCCCAACTTGGCACTCGCCAGCATCGCGGTTCCAGTATTTCAGGTGTCAGTGACCCCGGGACCCTCTTTCCAGGGAGAAAGAAAAGTGGTCCTTGGGCCTCTGCCCAGAGGTTCAGATACCTGGAGGCTGAGCAGGCGGGGAGACGCAGGTTGGACAAACACGAGAGAGCGCGCCCCGACTTGTATCGAATTCCACTTACACCCCCAGTTCAGTTTTCTTCAGCTTGCTGCTCCCGACAGGCAGAATGTGGAAAATTAAGAAGCCTTTTCCCCCCTGCAAAACAGGACCGACGAGGATGGGATTCGAACCCACGCGTGCAAAGCACAATGGATTAGCAGTCCATCGCCTTAACCACTCGGCCACCTCGTCCCACGTTGACCAGCTCTTTCCGCATTCCCCTATCTCCCATCTCCTCCGCACCTTCCGGGCCCCCCATTCAGTCCCAACGCCGACCTCACGGGACTCAGCGGAGGGAGAACGGCGGGGAGAGGGCAGCTTTTTGATCTCCTTTCGGCCCGCCTCAGCCGAAACCCGCGCCACCCTGCAGCGGGCTGCCGCCGAGCCCTGCCACGGCTCCCCCGCCCTGAGTCGGGGCGCGCGCCGGGCTCCGGGACGCGCGTGTCCAGGGGTCGCGCGCTGACCAGGCGGGAGGGGCGGTGTCGGCGGAGCGCGGCGGGCCAGTAGCTCCGCCCCCCGCGCGGCGCGGGCGGCGGGCGGGGCCGCGCGCGCTCGGCTCGCCTCGGCTCGCGTCGGCTGCGCTCGGAAGGCTGCGGTAAATCCGGGCTTGCGGCCGCTGGCGGAGGCTGTGGCCGGGTGGTCCCTGCCGCGCGCCCGGAGCCCCGAGAGCCATGCAGATGTCCTACGCCATCCGGTGCGCCTTCTACCAGCTGCTGCTGGCCGCGCTCATGCTGGTGGCGATGCTGCAGCTGCTCTACCTGTCGCTGCTGTCCGGACTGCACGGGCAGGAGGAGCAAGACCAGTATTTTGAGTTCTTCCCCCCGTCCCCACGGTCCGTGGACCAGGTCAAAGCGCAGCTCCGCACGGCGCTGGCCTCCGGAGGCGTCCTGGACGCCAGCGGCGATTACCGCGTCTACAGGGGCCTACTGAAGACCACCATGGACCCCAACGATGTGATCCTGGCCACGCACGCCAGCGTGGACAACCTGCTGCATCTGTCTGGCCTGCTAGAGCGCTGGGAGGGCCCGCTGTCCGTGTCGGTGTTCGCGGCCACCAAGGAGGAGGCGCAGCTGGCCACGGTGCTGGCCTACGCGCTGAGCAGCCACTGCCCCGACATGCGCGCCAGGGTCGCCATGCATCTCGTGTGCCCCTCTCGTTATGAGGCCGCCGTGCCCGACCCCCGGGAGCCGGGGGAGTTTGCTCTGCTGCGGTCCTGCCAGGAGGTTTTTGACAAGCTAGCCAAGGTGGCCCAGCCCGGGATCAATTATGCTCTAGGCACCAATGTCTCCTACCCCAATAACTTGCTGAGGAATCTGGCTCGTGAGGGGGCCAACTATGCCCTGGTAATCGACGTGGACATGGTGCCCAGCGAGGGACTGTGGAGAGGCCTGCGGGAAATGCTGGATCAGAGCAATCAGTGGGGGGGAACGGCGCTGGTGGTGCCTGCCTTCGAGATCCGCCGAGCCCGCCGCATGCCCATGGGCAAGACGGAGCTGCTGCAGCTCTACCAGGTGGGCGAGGTGCGGCCCTTCTATTATGGGCTGTGCACGCCCTGCCAGGCACCCACCAACTATTCCCGCTGGGTCAACCTGCCAGAAGAAAGCCTGCTGAGGCCTGCCTACGTGGTGCCTTGGCAGGACCCCTGGGAGCCATTCTACGTGGCTGGAGGCAAGGTGCCCACCTTCGACGAGCGCTTTCGGCAGTACGGCTTCAATCGAATCAGCCAGGTGCCTATAAGGGAGAGGGCAGGGGAAATGGGGAAGGAGGGGTGGTGGGGTCAGGGAGCTATGAGGAGCAGCCCCTGATGGAAAGGAGGCAGTGAAGCAGAAGGGATCATAGTTCAGGAGGTGGTTGGATGGTGTGGAAGATCCAGGATGCCTCCAGAGGGGTTAGGAAGCTGGAGTGTGGCTTTAGGAAAGTCAGTCTCGGCCCTGTGAATGTCATCAAACTTTGCTGACCTGTCTTTCCCCCTACAGGCCTGTGAGCTGCATGTGGCAGGGTTTGATTTCGAGGTGCTGAACGAAGGTTTCCTGGTTCATAAGGGCTTCAAAGAAGCCTTGAAGTTCCATCCCCAAAAGGAGGCTGAAAATCAGCACAATAAGATCCTTTACCGCCAGTTCAAACAGGAGTTGAAGGCCAAGTACCCCAACTCTCCCCGACGCTGCTGAGCCTTTCCCTCCCCTAGTCTGACAAGTCTCAGCCTTCTGCCTCCTCAGGCTGCCCCTCAGGCCTGACTGGGGTAAGAAACGTCACTCCACTTTACAGAGGCAGCTGTGGTGTTGAAACACTGGACTTGAATATGGGGTGCTGGGATCAAGTCCTAGCTTTACCACTAACTAGCTGTGTGGCCTTGAGCGAATCCCGTTACCTCTCTGAGCCTCGGTTGCCGTCTGTAAAAAGGGAGGTGAGAACGCCTACCTCATGGAACTGTTGGGAGGCTCAGATGAGGTGCTGTATGTGAAAACATTCTGTAAGCTTCGTACAAATGTGAAGTGTTATTAATATTCCAGTATTGTTGTTATTATTGTTATTATTAAAATCGGATGTGGGTGGGTAGGGGTTGTAGGAGAGCAAAATGTATGAATGGGATGGAGCTGAGAAGTCTGAGTACTTAATGAAATGGGCTTTTTGGAAAGAAATCCGATGAAGGCATAGAATTCAGTTCTCAGCTCTCGGGCAGAAGCCTAAGCTTCCTGGTTCTCAGGCCTCCGCCCTCGGGGGCTGCGGGGGCGGGGAGGGTCTGCAGGCGCTGTGGGCCTGAGAGCTGCACCTTCGCACCGGCGGGACTAGGCAAAGCCTAGCACACTGCCTACCGATGACAGTGTGTAAATAAATGAGTGTTCACACCCACGGCTGGCTCCGTTACTCTCCTGAGCTGGGGGTGGGGAGGCCGGGGGGAGGAGGCCGCGGACCGAGGGCCGCAGGCTGCAAAGCAAAGAAAAAGCCACACGGGCCTTCTCCGCAGACAGAAGGCCTGTGTGCCTACCGGCCGGTTGCTATGGGGACCGGGCGCGGCATCCCGGCATGCCTCGGCCCCCAGCGGTCCAATTGTGCGCTCCCCGACGGGTGCCTCCTGATGACGCACACGGAAGCGCCGGCAGGCCCCGCCTCCCGCAGAAGAGGGACCTGCGCAGCTCTTCCGGGAGGCCGGCGGCGGCGGCCAGCACCGGGAGCCTTGGGCACCTCCCAGGGAGTGTCGGTGGGGAGGCCGGAGGCCCCACTGCCCGCGGTGCGTATCGCCAAGCCCGGCGCCTGGCTCGGCCTCTCCCGTCAGTCGGTCAGAGCCGGCACAATCTCCTTCTCTGGGGCCGAAGCGGAGACTTAACCCGCCTGACGCGTGCGGGGCCGCGGGGCCGCGGGGCCGAGGCCGGCCGCGGAAGAGCCCGCGATTCTCTGGCTCGCGCTGGTGCATTTGGGGTGGAGCGGGGCGGAAGCTCCCGGAGCGGCTGGGTTGGCCTCTGCGAGAGTGGGGAGGGGTCTGCTTTCCCCGGGGGCCTGCCCGGAGGAACCTACAGTCTGAAAAGATAAATTGCCTGTGTACAGCGCTTTACAGTGTGCTTTTCTATCCTTTACCCCTTGCGGTCTTTACAACACTCGGAGCAAGAGTGATTATCCTTTTGCACCCAGGGTAAGAAGGAGAGGTCGCGACTGAATTTAACTCACCCATAATGAGTCAGCTGCAGGAGAGAAAGGCTTCTGCAAGAGATAGGACTTACGAAGTAAGTCTTACGAAGTAAATATACTTAACCTGAAGAGGAATTGCAAATGTTGGGAACTGAAGCTTCAGAATGGGAAAGATGAGGCTGGTTTGGAGAACCCAGGTTTTCAGGTCAGGTTGAGATCACTGGTGAAATCACTGAGGAATGTGTCTAAACTCTCCCCTAGGCCATGCATTATACACAGCTTGAATCGTGTGGAGAAGGTTTGCTACTACCTCAGGGACCTGGGGCTACTGAAAAATAAAAGCTATTTCCTGCCCTGCAATCCTCCAGTCATCAAGTGAACCAGTACTGGGCTGGGTGAATAAGGCGGGTGTGCAACCCCTGCCCTGGTGAGGCTCACAGACTGATTGGGGCAGGGGTGGGGACAAACATGAGAACGAGCAAGTAGGAAATGTAAACAGAGAAGGCTTCCTGGAGAGAATGGCATCTGCATTGTTCTAAAGGACTACAAAGCAGTGGACAGAGAAGTTGGAAGAACATCACAGTGAAATAGAAGCCCCCCAGTAGGCAGAGAGATTATCTGCCGAGAGGACTGTTTAATCTTCCTCTTAGGTGATCTCTTGGCAGCACTTGGCACTATCACCAGTTTCCTTCTGAAATTCTTTCTTCATGACTGGGTTTTTCCTCCTTCTTTGCTGGGATCTCCTCATCTGTCCCCTTTGGTGACCCTAGAAGTTGCATCATGGGCTTCTCACTGTACACATTCTGCCTTGCTGGTCACATGTCCTCTCCTGTGGCATGAAGAACTTGTTATATGCTGATGATCAAATATCAGTACCTTCTCTCTGAGGCTTAGACCCATATACCCCCAACCCTGTTCCTTCTCTTATTTCTGGATTTTTGCACATGCTGCTCACTTTGCCTGGAATGTTGCCTCTGTCAATCAGCTCAGCTCACCCATCTGATCTGTCTTCCTCTAGAAGCTGTCTCTGCTGCAGCAAGCTCCAGGTCCCAGGTAGATACCCCTCCTTTATGCTCTGGGTCTTCACTCTCCTCACATCAGAGTAACAGTCTGCTTCTTTGCTCCTTGAGATCAAAGACTGTGTCTGTCTGTCACAGTTGTGCCCTGGAACCTACCATAGTGTCTGATGGTACTTAGCCTGTATTAGATGTTCAATAAATGTCAAATGAGTGAATAAAAAAAGGAATGCTTAACAGTGTTCAGTGTTCAGTGTTGCTGAGAAGTCAGTTGACAAGCACTGAAAAGTGTTGGCATTAGCCACAGACAGTTATTGGTTAACTCTACAGGATCAGTTTCAGCTAAGATTGATGGACACAGAAACAGATCAAACAAATGGGAGGTGAAAGTAGGAACAGCATGTGTGCACAAGGCCCTGAAAAGTGTAACTCTGAATTGGAAAACGGAGCAGTCAAGTGGAATGGGTGAGGCTTTGTGTTTCTGCTTTTTCTTAATGGTAGAAAATTCCTGAGCACATCAAAAGGTTCATGGAAGGAGACTGCCAACAGGGAGAAGTTGAAGACACAGAAGAGAGAGGGGAGCATTGATGACCTGAGGTCCCAGAGGCAGCAGAAGGAGATGGGATTTCACCCAGAGCACAGTGAAAGGGGATTGCAGAGTGTTATCAGGAAGAGAAGCCAAGGGCGTTGTAGGCCGAAGGAACAGCACGAGCAGAGGGAGAGGTGGAAGTGCAAGAACCGGACATTAGATGGTGGGGTGAGGGAGCTGGACCAGAAGTTCAAGTCCAGTCTGCAAAGGACCTTGAAAGGCCCAGTCCCATAGGCAGTGGGGAATGCCCCCTGGGCCTTGCCCATCTAGGAATCAAAGCCTTGGCCAGTATTCCCAGGATGGGGACCACCACCAACATCCAAGGGCAAGAGCATTTGCACAGCTCCCAGCCCAGGGTGTGGTGAGGCCAGTCACCTCCCTGGCTGTCCCCATCTGGGGTTGGGTTTGGTTCAATTCCCCACTTGGCCTCTTTCCCACTGAGCTGTGGGCAGTGGTAAGTGATGGCTCCACTCCTTCTCCCAGAGCCGAAATGCCCATCCAGCCTCCAAGCAAAGACACGGAAGAGATGGAAGCAGAGGGTGATTCAGCTGCCGAGATGAATGGGGAGGAGGAAGAGAGTGAGGAGGAACGGAGCGGCAGCCAGACTGAGTCAGAGGAGGAGAGCTCAGGTGAGTCCCTGTGCGCACGCAGGCATGCACACACACACACACACACCCGCCACTCCTCTCCAGAGCCAGCCCTGACTAGTCTCTTGTCCCAGAGATGGACGATGAGGACTATGAGCGGCGCCGCAGCGAGTGTGTCAGTGAGATGTTGGACCTGGAGAAGCAGTTCTCGGAGCTGAAGGAGAAGTGAGCTTGGGGACACCTCAGGCTGGGTCTCTGGGCACCTGGGGTGAGGAGTCAGCAGGCCTGATGCCCAGCGAGCAAGTGCCTAGCGTGGGGCCTGCTGTGCGGCGGGCACTCAGTACGTGCTTGCCCAAGAGCGACAGATGAGCAAGTGGATGAGCACGCGGTACACAGCTGCCTTTTACCTCCCAGGTTGTTCAGGGAACGACTGAGTCAGCTGCGGTTGCGGCTGGAGGAAGTGGGGGCTGAGAGAGCCCCCGAATACACAGAGCCTCTTGGGGGACTGCAGCGGAGTCTCAAGATTCGCATTCAGGTGGCAGGTCTGTGGGCTGTCCTGTGCCTGTGCCCCTCCCAGAAGCGTGGCTTCCTGTCCCCTTCCTCTCTTGTCCCTGCCCTGCCTAACCCTATTCTCCCAGACATCCTTTGTGGGCCCCGAGGTCCCTGGCCAAGCAGGCCCTTCCTCCCCGCCCTGCAGGGATCTACAAGGGCTTCTGTCTGGATGTGATCAGGAATAAGTACGAATGTGAGCTGCAGGGGGCCAAGCAGCACCTGGAGGTGAGCCCAGCAGGCAGCCTGGGGTGGGGCGAGGCCGGATGGTCCCCGCCCTGGCCTGCCTGGCTGAGCCACTGCCACCCCTTCCAGAGTGAGAAGCTGCTGCTCTATGACACACTGCAGGGGGAGCTGCAGGAGCGGATCCAGAGGCTGGAGGAGGACCGGCAGAGTCTGGACCTCAGCTCTGGTGAGCACAAGGGCCCAGCCCTGCCAACGCCCACCCCTCTCTGGACGTCAGCTTCCCTCGCTGCACAAGGGGAGAGTCTGGGGGCCTGCTTCTCGGGGTCCCTGTGAGGACTGAATGAGGCCTAGCACACGGTGGGGGGTCAGGCAGGGTGGGTGCCCATGCCCTCTGCCCCTGCTCTCTTTCCAAAATGGTCAACTCGGCATGCCCACGTCCCTTAGCCACAGTGTGCAATACCTGTGTGAGGAGGCAGGGATTGTCATCATCCCACTGTCCACAGACAAATGAAGAAGCTGAGGCTCGCGGAAGTGCAGCGGCCTGTTTCCCAGGGTCGCACCACTATGCAGTCAGGACCTGAACGGCCCCAACCCAGGGCTCTGTCCACTACTCTGCGTGACTGGGCAGGGAGAGGAGGCCTGGCTGGCCCATGTTGGGGCAGAGGCTCCAGGGGAGGGAGCGTCCTGTGGGCCAGGCCCTGATCCTGACTGTGGGTCTGGACACAGAGTGGTGGGATGACAAACTGCATGCCAGAGGCAGCTCAAAGTCCTGGGACTCCCTGCCACCCAGCAAGAGGAAGAAGGCGCCTCTTGTTTCTGGTATCCTTTCACCCCTGGTGGCCTGAAATGGGGCAGGACGTTAGGGTCAGCTCCAGACCTGGCGGAGGGGGTTGGAGGGCCACGAAGGACAGTCAGACTGGACTCATGGTGGATTGGTGTCATATGACCATGTCTGGGCAATTCCAGCTGTCAGCAATTTCCTGTAGGGTCCTGGGTTTCCCCTGGGCTAAACGGACCATAGAAAAACAGAAATGTCACTTTAGTAACTCCCATAACGTCCTGGGTAAAGTTTGGCCTTTGAGCCTTTCTGTCTCCTGGCGTTGCCCCAGCAGGTCCCAGGCACTCCCACCCCTGCGCCTTCACTCACTGCCTCTCCTCTTGGAACTCCTACCTGTCCCCGCCTGGTCAGGGCCCATCTCCGTGAAGCCCTCCTGGTCTTTACCCGGGGCCTGCGGCTTCACTTTCCAGGGCACCCTGGGCCTTACCTGGGCCGCCCAATCCCAGCGGGGACTAGCTGCCTCTGCCCACCTCAGGCACGAGCCCAGGGCCTGCTGTGCCTGCATCGGGCTGGCTGGCCCAGCAGAGTTGAGTTCTGTGTCCCCTGAGGGCACCCCCACAGAGCCAGCCTCAGTCATTACAGCCACCTGGTGCCAGAGGGCAGGCCCAGGCAGGGAGGGATGAATCCAGAAGGCAGTGATTAGAGGAGCGAAAGGGACATGGGGACATGGAAACATCAGGTAGAGAGCTCAAGTGGGAACAGGAGGGTTGTCTCAGGATGGAAAAGACCTGAATCTGCCTTTAGGTGGAAGAATGAGGGGACAGTGAATGATATAGGATGGGACGGAATAGGGGAAGGAGCAAGGTTCCTGAGAGGCAGGATGGGCCCCGGCAGCTGACCTGAAGGAGGGAAGTGAGGTGCGGGGCCCTCCGTGGACGGGTGAAATAGGCCACGCGGGCCCCCCAGAACCAGGGGCCAAGAGGTAGGAAGCAGAGCTCGAGTTGAAACCCGGTCCACACTGCCCACTGCACCACCTCTCCTGAGAGTTGGTTGGGTAGCACTGCCACCCTTGGACTCCCAGGCCATACCCTCGTCACCTGCCCCCTCCACCGGGCTTCCTGCTTCCTTGACCCTGTCACAGGCCCTTACATCGTGTACATGCTGCAGGAGATCGACATCCTGGAGGACTGGACAGCTATCAAAAAGGTAGGTCTGGCCAGGTACAGTGGCTCACGCCTGTAATCCTAGCCCTGTGGGAGGCCGAGACAAGAGGATCACTTGAGCTCAGGAGTTTGAGACCAGCCTGAGCAAGAGCAAGACCTTCTCTCTACTAAAAAAAAAAAAAAAAAAAAGTAGAAAAATTAGCTGGGCGTCGTGGTGAGCGACTGTAGCCCAGCTACCCAGGAGGCTGAGGCAAGAGGATCACTTGAGACCTGGAGTGTGAGGCTGCTGTGAGCTGTGATGACACCACTGCACTCTACCCAGGGCGCCAGAGTAAGACTCTGAAAATAAAAAAAAGGTTCCACTGCTGCTGTGTCCCCCTCACTCTACCTCGGTCCCCACCCAGATGGCAGGTCCAGTCCCTGCAGGCCTGGGCTTCCCGAGGACCTGGGGACTTCTCCACTCACCGCTCGCTCCCCATGTCTTCAGCCCGGGTTCCCTGGATCACAGCAGCTTCCAAGACCTGCACGTGCAGCTGCCCTGGTGGGGTCTTTCAGTCCGTGTCAGCTCCTTCCCTGTTCCAGGGCAGGTTTTGGTGGTTTGAAAGGGTTGAGGGAGCAGCAGGGCACGTGGGTGCCCTGCCTCGGGAGGGCCCGTGCTCCCCTGCCCCATGGAGGCCGGTGTGGAGGAGGCAGCTCTCAGGGGGGCTTTCTTCTCACCCTCGCAGGCCAGGGCAGCTGTGTCCCCTCAGAAGAGGAAATCCGATGGTGAGAACCATGGCAGTCGTGCTGCCTCCCTCCCCAGCCCAGCCTCCAGGGAAGGAGTCCAGAGAGAGGCGGTGGCCATACCAGAATCGGCGGCCCGAGAAAGTTAGGACATTCTGGGTTGCAGGGGGTTGAGGGAGTTTGGGGAGCAGGAGCCAGGTGGGGGCGCGGAGGCTCAGAGGCCCTGGAGCCCAGAGCCAGGACCCACCGATGAGGCTGTGGAGCTGCCAGGAGCCCTTCTGGGAGGCCTGTCCTGGGGCAGCCTGAGGCCACTCCCCTCCGTCCCCCACAAGAAGTGGCTGCCGCCCTCTTGGTTCAGCTTCCTCTCACCAGTGATGATTTCCCTTCCCACATACCCCCAGGACCGTGACCCCACTGTTCATAGCCAGGGGGTCCCTCAGAGCAGCTGGCACCAAACCGAGATTCACATTTTCCTGCTGTGGAGAGGCTGTCGGACATGCCCCTCCGGTCTGCCCTGCCGCCCTCCCCCGCCAGCCGGTGCTGGCATGGACTCCTCTGCCTCCTGGAGGCCCGTACCGCTGTGGCCCTGGAGCTGACCTGGCCAGGCAGGACCGTCACCTCACCTCCATCCCTGAGCAGCCCGCTTCCTCCCCTCCTGAAGCTCACCCTCCTCAGTGCTCCCTGGCAAAGAAGATGTCCTATGCCACAGCAGCATCTGTCCCGCTGACCTTGGACCCTGGCTCCCCTGCCACTGGGAGCTGGGCTCGCTGTGTGGGAACTCTGGGCCAGAAATATCTGGGGGCCTGTGCATTCTGGCTGGCCGAGGTGAGGATCCGGGCCCCCCGGTTTTCCCAGGGCGGTTCTCGGTATCTGCCTCCCAGATGTTGAGACTGCAATTAAAGCCTTTCCTGGGACTCCGGCATGCCCGTGTGTGTCTGATCTACCTTGCAAGGGATTCAGGCTCGTGGGGAGTGCCTGAGACAGGACAACTCTGTTCTGGAGTCCTGCAGTTTGATACCTCCTCTCCCTACCCAACGGGGGGGGGGGGGATGCTCTGACTTGGGCTCAGGCTGGGGAAGGAGAGTCTGGGCGCCGGACTGCCTGGTGCTAGTGAATGGAGTCTGCAGTAACATGTGGCGGGGAGGTGGTGCATGGTGCTTGGAGCCCAGTCGTGTCTGCACCTGCCCCAGTTGCTCGGCAGATAGAGGCAGCCTGGCAGAGCTGTGCGTGGGAGGCAGCCGGCAGCAGCGCCATGTGCTGCGGACCTCGCAGCCAGACTCCCCCTGCCTAGCGCTGTCAGAACCACCCCCAGAGCCTCAGTTAAGCAAAGGGGTTGGTTTCCATGGAGACATGGCATCTTTTCTCCATGGCAACGTGAAATCCCAAAACCCAGGTTAGGCTCAGGAATGAGTCATCTGTGACCAATAGGGGGTGCTCTCTCACAGGGCTGACCCCCAAGGTGGTAGACAGATGAGCAACTGACCATAGACCCAAGGGTGAGGTTGGGGCCTGTGGGGATGGAGTCCAGCCCTGCTTAACCCCTTCCCGCCCACCAGTGTGACTTGAGGAGGCTGGCAAGGCCCTGGGTGGAGGCGGCACCCCCACAGCTGGGGCCCTCAGAGTGGAGCTGGGGGGTGGGGGTCCCTGCCCCTGAGGCTGGGCACAGAGCAGAGGCGGCGGGTGCTGGCCTGGCAGGGTGGACACACAAGAGTTAACTGGCGGGTGTGACAGGCGGACCGCCCTCAGGAAGTGTTACTCACCGGGAATGTGTGTGCCTGTGCCTTGGGGCTGGATTCTCTTCCTGAGTCCCAGCAGAAGCCGAGAGAGCTCCCAGCCATGGAAATCCCTGGGGAGCACAGAGCAGGCCCTGGTGGAGCCCCCAGCCTATCCAGCGTGGCTCCCGAGCACCTGGACAGAGAAAAGTTAGTGAAGTTGGGAGGGCAGCAGGGGCGGCGGGGAGGGCTGTGCGGGGAGGCTCTATCCTCCCTCAGAGGAGCGGGCAGGGGTCCCAGCCCCTGGCCCACTGCTCAGTTCTGGGTGTCCACACCCAGGCCAGCCCAGGACCCACTGTACGACGTGCCCGATGCCAGCAGGGGGCAGGCAGATGGGCCCCGGCGGCTGCCAGGGCGCGCCGTGAGCCTGCGGGAGCGCCTGCTGCTCACCCGGCCCGTGTGGCTGCAGCTGCGGGCCAATGCGGCCGCCGCGCTGCACGTGCTGAGGACGGAGCCCCCGGGGGTGAGTCTTGTCCCCACCTCCAGCGACTGGCTAGCCAAGGGTGGGAGGGAGAGGGGTTGGATACAGAGGTCACGAGCCTCCCGACCCCGTCCGTCCGTCCCCTTGCAGACGTTCCTGGTGAGGAAATCGAACACCCGCCAGTGCCAGGCCTTGTGTGTGCGTCTGCCCGAGGCCAGCGGCCCCTCCTTCGTCTCCAGCCACTACATCCTGGAGAGTCCCGGCGGTGAGAGGGGCTGGCCTGGCGGGAAGGGGCTGGAAGCAGGGGGGAGTCCCCAGAGAGCGACCTCACTTCCCACCTCTCAAAGGCGTCTCCTTGGAGGGCTCCAAGCTCGTGTTCCCGGACCTGGTCCAGCTCATCTGCGCCTACTGCCACGCCCGGTGAGTCTGCCCCCCGGGCGCCTGGTGTCCACAGGGCCTCGCTGCCTGGACAGCCTGTCCTCCCTTCCCCTGTGGCCCCAGCGCCCCTCACTCCTGACTTTCTGCTCCCCCTCTGGCCTCAGGGACATCCTTCTCCTCCCACTCCAGCTCCCCTGCGCCATCCACCGGGCGGCCACCCACAAGGAGCTGGAGGCCATCTCCCATCTGGGCATTGGTAAGGGCTCTCCCGCCACCCGCTGCTCAGACAGACAGGCTGAGGCCAAGAGGGGACGGGAAGGTGCAGGGCACCCAGCCTGAAGCCTGTGCCTGTCCTTGGCTGAGTCCCTCCCTGACCAGTCCCTGAGGCCAGCTGGTTTCTCTTCCCCAGAGTTCTGGGGCTCCTCCCTCAACACCAAGGCTCAGCAGGGCCCGTCTGAAGGCCCACTGCTGCCCCGGCTGAAGGCCCGGTCCCCTCAAGAGCTGGACCAGGGCACTGGAGCCGCCCTGTGCTTCTTCAACCCCCTGTTCCTAGGGGACCTGGGCCCCACCAAGCGGGAGAAATTCAAGAGGAGCTTCAAAGTGCGCGTGTCCACAGAGACCTCCAGCCCCCTGTCTCCACCTGCCGTGCCGCCTCCCCCGGTCCCAGTGCAGCCCGGGGCAGCCCTCAGCCAGACAGAAAGGCCACCCCCTCGCCAGCTGCTGCGGAGGGAGAGCTCAGTGGGGTATCGCGTGCCAGGGGGTGGTGGCCCAGGGCTCCCACCCCTGCCCTCCCTCCAGGAAGTGGACTGTGGCTCCCCCAGCAGCTCCGAGGAGGAGGGGGTGCCGGGGTCCTGGGGGAGCCCTGTGACCTCACCCCGTCTGAGCCGCCGGCGGCCTCTGCTTCGGTCCATGAGCGCTGCCTTCTACTCCCTGCTGGCGCCCGAGCGGCAGGTGGGCCGGGCAGCCGCGGCGCTGCTGCGGGACCGCCACACGGCTGTTGGCGAGCTGGTGCAGGACCTACTGACCCAGGTGCGGGCCGGGCCCGAGTCCTGGGAGCTGCAGGGCATCCGCCAGGCGCTGAGCCGGGCCCGGGCCATGCTGAGCGCGGAGCTGGGCCCTGAGAAGCTGCTGCCGCCGGAGAGGCTGGGTGAGGCCCCGGCTGCCCTACCCTGGCTCAGCCCCTGCCTGGAACCTCCCCTCCCCTCCCCCGTTCCGGCCTCTCTGATTGTGGTCGCTGTTACAAACCCGCCCTGTCTCACCACTGTCCTGGTGAATTCCATGCCCTGCCTCTGTTCCCTGTGCTCCTGTCTCACCCAGCCTCCCCTGCCTCTGGGCTTCTCTTCCTGGCCCTGCCCTTTCTCCCTTCTCCCCTGGGCTCTGCCCCCCACCCCCGCCCTGCACCCTGACCCCTGCTTGCCCCTCCTCTACAGAACTTGTCCTGGAGAAGTCACTGCACCGCTCTGTGCTCAAGCCCCTCCGGCCCATCCTGGCAGCGCACCTGCGGAGCCGGCTTTCCGCAGACGGCTCCCTGGGCCGCCTGACCAAGGGCCTCTGCCTGGCCCGGGCCCAGGGCCCCGGAGCCTTCGGATCCCACCTGAGCCTGCCCTCCCCTGCAGAGACAGAGCAGGTGCGCCAGAAGCTGCTGCAGCTGCTCCGCACCTACTCCCCCAGCGCCCAGGTCAAGCGGCTCCTGCAGGCCTGCAAGCTGCTCTACACAGCCCTGAGGGCCCAGGAGGGTATGTCTCCTCCACCGCCTCCCCCTGCCCTGCCCCCGCTGAGCCAGCGGCAGACCCTCAGGGAGAGGTTCCCAGAGCCCAGAACAGCACAGCCTGGGAGAACGAGCCCACCGTACCATTGCACAAATGGTAAACTGAGGCCCAGAGAGTAGAGCACCCTCTGCACAGCCCCCTCCACGTGTTTACTATAGAGATCACATTGCCTAGGGCCTGGCAGGCGGAGGGGACTGGTCACTGAGACAAGGATTGAGAATTGCACCGACCCTGGGGCTCCAGAGGAGCCTGAAGCTTCCACCTCACCATGTCCCCCACAGGGGAGGGCGCGGGGGCTGACGAGTTCCTGCCACTGCTGAGCCTTGTCTTGGCCCAGTGTGACCTTCCCGAGCTGCTGCTGGAGGCCGAGTACATGTCAGAGCTGCTGGAGCCTGCCTTGCTCACCGGAGAGGGTGAAGGCCCCCACACCACCTCCCTTTCTGGGTGGGGCTGGGGGCCTTGGCTGCTTGGCGACGGACCCTGATAAGCATGGAAGGGGAGAGGGAGTGGGTCCCCCACACCCGGCCCAAGCTGCCTTTTTCCACTTGTGTCCCAGGCGGCTACTACCTGACCAGCCTCTCAGCCAGCCTGGCCCTGCTCAGCAGCCTGGCTCAGGCCCACGCCTTGCCCCTGAGCCCCTCACAGGAGCTGCAGCGCTCCCTCAGCCTCTGGGAGCAGCGCCACCTACCCGCCACCCACAGCTTCCAGGTAACAGGCCCTCCACAGCGCCCACCCCAGACTGGCCGGGCCCAGAGGGGCACTGGCAGCCTGCAGCACGGTCCCCTCCTTTTCTCAGTGAGGCCCGGCAAGGGGAAAGGGCTAGTCCTGCGTCACCATCACCATGCGAGAGAAGCAGCCCCCTATCCCAAAGTCAGAGCCAGCCTTTCTGTGCCGAGTGCTGTAGGGGAGACATCCCCAAATTGTCACAGAAACTCAGAATAGGGCCCTTAGAAGCCCCATTTTACAGATGTACAGATGAGGAAACTGGGACATGACATGGGGATGAGAAGGGCCAAGTCTTGGCCTCTGGCCCCCAGCCAGGGCTCTGACTCCCCGGCCTCAGGCTGCAGCCGAGCTCCCCTGCCTCCCATCCAGGCTCTGCCTGGTTGTCCTCAGAGCCATACACTGCTGCTGCCCTTCACCTTCCCAGCTAGCCTTGGCTAAGATCCATGCTCTGTAGCTAGATCCTGGGTTCCAGTCCTGGCACTACCAATTATTGATTGTGGGAGCTTGGGCAAGTTACTTAACCTCTTTGTGCCTTGATTCTCTCATCTGTAAAATGGGGCAATAGTACCTACCTCCTAGAGTAGGTGTGAGGAGTAAATGAGTCAATGCAGGACAAGTGCTTAGGGCACAGAGTAAGCTCCATCCCAGCTTCGTCTTGGGCTCATGAGAGTCCTGCTGGGCTGTCCTTGCACTTGCAGCACCCATGAGCCCACCCCCTGGAACTCACAATGTTTTTGCCAGTTGGTTCTACCCCTTGGTCTACACCCCCCACCCCTGTCCCTGCACAGCGTACACAGGCTGAGTATCTTTGTCTCTGCTCCGGCACAGCACCTCCTCCGTGTAGCCCACCAGGACCCCAGCACTGGCTGTACCTCCAAGACCCTGGCTGTTCCCCCAGGGGCCTCGATTGCCACCCTGAACCAGCTCTGTGCCACCAAGTTCCGAGTGACCCAGCCCGACACTTTCAGCCTCTTCCTGTACAAGGAGCAGGGCTACCACCGCCTGTCCCCGGGAGCCCTGGCCCACAGGCTGCCCACCACTGGCTACCTCGTCTACCGCCGGGCAGAGTGGCCTGACACCCAGGGGACTGCGCCAGAGGAGGGCAGTGGGCAGCCAGAGGCAGGGGACAGGGAGGAGGAGAAAGGGGGCCAGAGAGACGGGGATGTTGGGGTCAAAGCCAACCCCAGGGACAGGGTGGGAGCATCTGAGACAACTGCTGAGGGCCGTGAAGACCAGGCCAGGGGAGGCCCTGCTCAGCCAGGGCAGCCAGAGGCTGAGGGAAGCCAGGCAGCCGCGGAGTAGCTAGCAGTGGCCCAAAGGGTCCTTGGGGGGAAGAGACCCTGAGCCTGCTGGGAAGGCCTTTCAGAGCCTTCAACCCAGCCCAGGTATCCTTGGTCACCCCATACCGGGCCTGTCCTGTGTCTGCCTCCACCTCTGCCTGGTGCTCACCTCCATGAGCCCACCTGCTGGGGGAGCTGGCAGAATAGCCACAGCGAAGGGGTTGGAATCATGTTGGGGTTGGGGGACCTCTGGATTATGTGCCCAAGGCCCCTTGCCTCTTTCTTCTCCCCCAGCTGGAGGCTAGCCAGCCGCAGTGGTAGGTGTGCCCAACTGGGGACAGATCCGACTAATGACAGTCTCTGGTCGTCCCGGCTCCTTTTGCACCTTCCCCATGGGCACGGCCCAGGCAGGGCTACGTCCAAGCAGCCCCTGATGGGTTTGGCACTTCCAGGCCCTGGCAGAGGATCCAGGGAGGCAGCAGAATGGCAGCAAAGGCTCAGGGCCAGCCCTGCCCTGTGCTCCTTGGAGGACCCGCAGCTGCAGGCCTCAGTGCTCTCACCGGTCCTGTGGGGATACCACAGCTGCCCTGCCCCTCGCCTGGAAGTGGTCCAGGAGTCAAAATGGATGATTTTGCTACAAAGCAGAGCCCAGACTAGAGGAGGGAAGGAGGTGGGGCAGCAGCTCCCTTCCAGGGCTTTGTTCCCTGCCACTCAGGGCTCTGCCAGTCAGTCCCAGGAAGGTTATTCCCTGGAGATCTGGTCCCGCGGAGAAAGCACCTGAGTTCCAGTCTCTCCCCAAGACCAGAAGTCCTCCCAGGCACTCTGGCATCTCAGGGGAGTTGGACAGGGGAGATAATGCCCCCTGCAGGCAGATAAGCTTCCAAAATGCAGAATGGGGCTGAGAAACTGTTTCCTCTGCACCAAATGGCCCTCACAAAAGCTCTGCGGGAACAGGGCACAGCTTGTTAACTCCACTGAAGTTCAGGAAAGTGACTCCTGAGACATCACACGGCAAGTCCTTAGGGGTTACCCCACCCAACCAAGGTGACAGCTTCCAACTACAACCTCTATTCTCAGCCCGGACAAATTAACCCTTAAGGCCAGGGCAGCCCCAAAGGGACACCCAGAGCAGGCAGGAAATCTGAGCAAAGAAAATTGCCCCCCACCAACCACGAGGGGGCGTACATGGCCCAGGAAGCTGCTGGCAGGGTGACCACTGAGGGACGAGGACAGTTCAAATGCACAGCAGCACAGGTGGTCACCTGCCTTGCACTCCTACAGCCATCAGGTAACCTGATGGACAGCACAGGGGCCGGGGCTGCTGGTCATCAGGTGTCCTGGAGCCGAGGGTTTGGGCAAGGCCAGCCTCTAGGGACCACACCCCAGGAAGGAATCATTCTTGATGGAGGAGGACCCAGCCAGTTTCAGAGGCTGTCCCCTTGGGCGTTGAGTACAGAGGGACAGCAACCCACATGTCATACGTGACAGTTGGGAGGTAGAGATTGTGGACATTGGCTTTCGGGTGATCCAGATACAGTCCGGGTGCAGGGGTGGGCAGCCAGCACTCACTTCCACGCCCCTCCCCACAGCCTCTCACTGTGGGACGTCTCCGCTCTCCACTCTCCTGTCGTCCTCCCTCCCTCCCTCCCTGTGCCACCCACCCCAGTGCCTTGTACAGTGCAGTGCTGAGCACCTCATAGGCGCTCAATAAATGTTGTCCATGGATTGGCGTTTGGTAACTAGGATGAGGGACAGTGGGGCGGGAACCTGGGGAGGGAAGGGAGGGCTGGGTTCTGGGAACTGAAAGCAGGATGTGTCAAGTTCAGTTCCAGAGGAAGGACCTGGAGTGTCTGCAGGGGGTGCTCCGAGAACCCCAGAGGCCAGATGTGGAGATGGCCTCCCCGAGGGGAAGAGGCTCTCCCTGCCCTCACTTGCCTGCTCAACTCAAGTCCCGGCTCACTGGAGCAATGCCAGGCCCCTGGCCAAATCAGCAGGGCCTCCAGGCGGGGCGGGCAGCAGGAGGCCAGCCTAAGGCTGGTCTCATTATCCCCATTTTACAGATGAGGAAACTCAGGCTTGCTCAGGGAAAACGGCTTGTTACGGGGCAAAGGGCTTGGACAGCCCCCAAAATAGGACTCACCTGTTAGTCCACTCAGCAGTAATCTATCGAATGTCTTTTATGGACCAAGCACCAAGCACCCACAGCCAAAGGAAAGCAGGTGGAGTCTCGCCAGCCTCACGGGTGATCTGGGCAGCAGCCAGAGCCCCCTGTGTCCTTACAGGAGAGGGAGCCAAGGCTCCAGGAGTTGACGTGCGGCGCCCACCTTCACCCAGTGTCTGCTGCCGCAGGGCAAGACCAGCCCCTGACGTTTGGATCTGCTGAGGAGTTGCCAAGTTATTTCCTCGCTTGCAAAGCTTGCACTCAGCACGCCTAAGGTCACTGTAGTTCTGCGTGACTTTATTTACTGTCCATCTCCCTCACCAGAATGCCAGAGTCAACCCTGGCCTTGTTCCCAGCTAAGTCTTGGGGCCTAGAACAAGGCCTGGGCCGGGACTGGCACTGGGGAAAGATGTGTGGACGGATTGATTCAGGGAGACCCAGCCTGTTTCTCCGCGGTCCCCGGGGACTGGCGGCGCGTTCTCCAGCGCAGCCACTGGGGGGCGAGCGCGCCCCATTCGCAGCAGCGCTAAGGCCACCCAGGGGACTGGGGCCAGGGGACGCTTGGGCCTGGTGCTAGGAGGAAAGCAGCCCCGCAGCAGGGCCCTGGGACATCCTGCGAACGGGGATCCCGCGGATGGAGGTGTGGGAGGGGCCACCCATTCCTGGTTCTAGCAGCGGGGGGCCAGGAGCCAGGGGCCTACAGATGGCCCGAGGCGGGTGGGTGGAAAGCAGTGACTGGCCCGCCTTCCACAGGACGTTAACACCCTGTCATGGCCTTGTGACCCATGGTCTCGCCCACAGCTTAACACACAGTAACACTCTGACCCACATTCCCACACAGCGCAGACACCCTGCCAGCCACCGGCATGTACACCACCACCAAGGCAACCCGGGGTTGGCAGGTACACCCTGACACTGTTAGCCGTTCACGCCCTGCAGGATGGGACACGTGGACACATAGGCACCCCCCCCTCCAAGCCACACCCTAACACAGACCAAACACCCACTCAGACATCCCTAGATCTGCAAACCCAGAAATATTTCCTCAACACCTTCACTCTCAGGTTCAGAGTGTGACTCCCTGACATGCACATGGTGACAGGCTGACACAGAGACGCGTGTCACAAGGACCTCATGACACACACACTTAGACCTCCCCACGCAGAACTGTCACCCCCAAATCCCTGGCTCAGGCACAGCACACGGCTTCCCCCTCCCACCCCGCGTGAGCGCTGGAAGTGTGAACACATATGCACAGGCACGCGTGTGCGCGCATGACTGGGGAGACACGGGCACACCTTGTGTACTTTCGAGCACGCAGAAAAGGTCTAAGATCCGCTCCTGACCGATCTCACTCCCAGCCCTGGCCTACCCCCGCCACCACACACGCTCTCCAGCCCATGGTGGCCCCTGGTGGGGGCCTGAGTTGCTGAGAAGACCCCTACGAGGGGTGTGGCGACCCCACTGGCCAGGCAGGAGGCAGAGGCAGGCAGGGTGGGCGGGGACGCTGAGCTCATCAGATTCCAGCCCCAGTGATTCACGGTGGAGCCGGGGAGGCTCTGGGAGGAGCACTGGCCCACAGGCTGGGGCATCGGGAGCCTGAGTGGACTTTGACCAGAGGGTCCCGGGTCTGGGTCCAGAGCAAGCCTCGAGTCTGGGGAGGGGGGCTTCCGAGGGGGTGGCCCAGCCTGAAGGGTGGCTGCTGGGCAAGGCTCCCGGGAGGGGCCCAGGACACAGAGCAGCAGGATGAGACAATCTGTCCTTCCTGACCGCCCCGCCCAGGGCCTGGGCCACTGACCCCACGCCTTCCCAGTCCCAGCTGCCGGGTGTCTTTAGCAGGGGTTAGGCCAAGGGTGGGGGCAGGGGTGGGGTGACCCTCATGGCCCATCTTGGCCCCTCAGGCCCTCGGGCAGACAGCCCAAGTGGACTCCAGAGGCCCCAAAGGGCTGGGCCCGCCCAGCCCCGTCAGAGCCGACAGGGTTACAGACCCGCACTGCCCTGCCAGGCGAGGCCTCTGCCAGAGCCCAGAACACAGGGGCTGTCCCCGCGCCAGGGATGTTTTCCTGCTGAGATCGAGCCTTCTGCTCCTGGCACCTAAGAGCCCCTGCCTCCCAGGCCGGGTGATGCTCAGAGGAGGTGGAGGCCACAAGCGCCCAGTCCCAGCTGCAGGGTGACAGGAAGAAAGGATGGGGCTGGGGGCAGGGTGGGGGCACAGGAAGTGCCTTTCTTGGAACTCTGCACCAAAATAGCCCATTCTGGGTCTCAGTGTCCCATGGGGGAGGTATATGTCACCAAGGAGACCCTCACCAGGGAGGGGCCTGAGCTGGCCTCAGTCTGGCTTTTTCTTGCAGCCCCTCCCACCCCCTCCACTCCCACCGCAGCCTCCGCTCCACTTTGAAGTCCTAACATAAATATCATGTCTGCTTGGGTTCCCTTTCCGGCCTGGTCACAGCCCCCAGACCTGGCTCCCACCCCAGCCAGCCCCGGAGGTGCGGTGCCGGGAGAGAGGAGGTTGGCCTGGACCACCCAGGGGAGGTGGCGAGTCAAAGACCCTGAGACAGGGAAAGGGGGACTCCGGAGACAGAGAGGAAGTGGGCAGAAACGTAGAGACAGACCCCAGAAACCAATAAGGGGACAGTCCTGGGGGCATGAGAGGAGACACAGGGAAGAGAGAAGGGGGAGAAAGACCCTGCAGTGAGAGAGAGACAGAGAGATCCTAGCACAAGGAGGCAGGAGGAGGAGGAGGGCACTAGACAGGAAGAGAAGATTCCAGAGGTGGACTAGGGGGAGGCTGAGACAGGGGTAGCAGGGAGAAGGATGTGGTGGAAAGAGAAACGTCCCTGGCAACAGTGTGACCAACCATCTGGCTTGCCTAGGACTGAGGAGGTTCCCAGCACATGGCACTCGCAGTGTGGAAGCCAAGGAAGTGCTCAGCAAACTGGGCTGGGGACCACAGAGAGCACCCCCACAGGCACCCCTTGCACAGATGAGGAAATTGTGTCGCTAAGAAGTGCTGTTTGTACACTGAGTGGGGGACTTGGGCCCTTCTAGCTCTGACACGTGCTCCAGGACGCCCTTATGGGCAGATGTGGCCAGATGTTTAGGTCAGGTGTCTGCCAGGAGAGGGAACTGGGGTCCCAGCTGGGCCCAGGTTGGGCAACGGGGGGCGGCCATATGCCTCTCCCTGCAGCTGTGGGCACAGGTGTGGACTTGTGGGGATGCCCCTCACCCAGCTGTGCACACCCACAGCACTGCCAGGCCTGTGCAAGCACACACGTGCACATGTGCATGCACATGGCTGTGCACCCACAAACACACACCGTCTTTCTCCATGGCCAAGACACCACCCACCCTCAGCACCCTCCAGCTGTCAGGATCCTTTACTCCGGGGACCAGACCTGGTCTGCACGACAGCCCTTCTTCCTGGGCCCCCTTCCCAGGCTTCTCTCTCCCACCCGTTCAGGCCCGGCACCACCGCCTCCCACTCCTGCAGGGCCGGCCCATCCAGAAGCACACAGGGTGCAGCACCAACACGTGGGGCGGGGAGGAGGCTGGGATTGCTCCCCTCCCACTCCTGCCAGCGGCGGGACCTCTCCCACCTCCCCTCCTCTGGCTCCCACCCAAGACTAGGCGCCTCCCGCCCACCCGTTAGTCCTTCCTCCTGACAGCCCGAAGGCTCGGGGAGTTTGGGAAGAATTTAGACATGGAGGGAGGTGGGGGATGGGGACAGAGGAAAAAGGAGGAAAGGAGGTGATTTGTACACAAAGCAATGTGCTGGCTCAGCGGCCTGGCATGCCAAGGCTCTCCAGGACGCCTGCCCGGGGGGCGCCCCCCAATCGCACTCGACCCCCCTACCCTGGCTGTTCCACTAGGCCCTCTCCGGGCCAGCCCTCTGCAGACCGCCCTCACCCTCACCCCCACGGGCTCACACACTGCATCCAAAACCACCATCTGCCTCTTGCTTGTCCCAGTAGCTGCAAGACAAGGCTCCTTCTGGGGAAGGGGGCTTCTGCTCTCATGCAGAGAGAGCAGAGTTCCTCTTGAGGTGAGCTCTCCCTACATGGGCCATAATCAGAGCAGGAAACCCCAGCTTCCTGAGCCCCGATGTTGGCCTTGGGACCCAGCAAAGAACACAAGCCGTGTGGTACTAACAGAAGTGTCACACTTGACCCCTGCCAGTGACAGCCTGAGTTGTCCCACCCTCCTGAGCTGTGCTCGGGCAGAGCTATGGAGTTACATTCTGAGCCATTCATCATGGCGGCTGCTAGCTGTGGCTCAGGGCCTCCCACTGAATACAGTGTCCAACTGGGCATCTCAGCATCTTCTCATCCACACACCCACCCACTTAGCCATCTATCCATCCATCCATCCACTTATTTCTACGCCCTTCCATCTATCCACCTGTCTATCCATCCACCCATCCTCCCACCTACTCATCCTTCCCCTATCCACAAATCCATGCATCCATCCACACATCCATCCGTGCACACATCCATCCACACATCTATCCATCCACACATCCATCCATCCATACATACATCCATACATCATCCATCCATCCATCCACACATCCATCCATCCACACATCATCCATCCATCCACACATCCATCCATCCACACATCATCCATCCATCCACACATCCATCCATCCACACATCATCCATCCATCCATCCACATATTCATCCATCCCTATATCCACTCATCCATCCTCCAAGCATTTATTGCATCAATTAGCATCTTCTTTGTGCTAGGCTCAAACAGACGAGCAGGACGAGTAAGACCCCAACCAGCCCCCTCTACAGCTCCTCACACGCAGATCCTTGATGCTGTGCCCACTGCATCCCCTATTCCACTTAGGGCAGAAAGTTCTTAGGCAGCCTCAATCCTACCTCACCTAACCTGCAGGTGGCTGGTCAGTGCTAGGCACCCTCCCAAACTGGGCACCCAGATGCATCCCCAAGCCACATTCTCTGTCCACCAAACCCTTAGACTTGCTGGAGCCAGAGGTGCCCTCCTTCCCTCTCCATTCCCCAGTGCGGCCCTCGCTTCCCGCCGCTTGCAAGTAGGCCCAGCCAGTACATCTGGAATTTAGCCTCTGACCCTCCTCCTCCTGCTTCACTTGCCTGTCCCCTTAGCCCTCACCCTCACTGAGGGTCCTAACCTCTGATCTGACCCACCCACTTGCCAGACGGCCTGCAGCCATCCCCTTAGACGCCCCCGCACTGGCCATTGCCCGAGTCATGACTGGGCTCGCCACACCCTTGGACCAGTCTCAGGACCGCCCCTAAGGAGCCTCCAGAGGCTGCCTCCCCCAGCCCGGCCCGCCCTGCCGCCCGGTGCTCCCGCCAGCTCCCTTCCCTTTCCCAGACTATTGCGACAGCCTCCTAACTGGTCCCTGGCCTCTGGTCCCCTCCACCCACCACGCACCAGTGGTGGAGACCTCTCATCATGCCTCCCTTCCCCGTGGTCTCCACAATGGAGGCCCAGCCTTCTGGGGCAGCTTCAGCCCCCTGCACGCCAGGCCTCTACTCCCTTCTAATATGTTCTCCCCACTCCTTCTCACCGGCCCCCTCCATGTCCACCACCCCAGGCCCGAAGGGGTACTTCGTGTTCTCCAAACCCATCTTGAGCTCTGCCTAGACACATTTGTCCAGGCTGTGCCTTCTCCCAGGGGTCTTCCTCCTATCTTTGTTTTTTGACACCAAGCATAACCCTCAGACTCTGCTCAAATTACGCTTCAGGGTGCTACAGCCAAAAGACAACTGGTTAGGCTTGGAGGTGTCTTTTGAAAAAAAACAAACAAAACAAAAAGAGAACTGGGGTAAGAATCAGGAGACCCCGCCCTGCCACTGATACTCTGAGACTCCCTGTGCCTCAATTTCCCTGTCTGTAAAAAGGCTTGCTGATTGCCAGGAATCTTCCAGCTCTAGGACGGCATCTCCCTGAGCAGGTTCTTCACTTATCTGAGCCTCATTCATTGAGCAAACCCTTACTGAGCAGCATCTGTGACCCGGGAGATTTGTAGGCTCTGGGGGACAGTTGCAGTAGGAACAAGACAACAGCCTGGCCCTCCTTTGTGGGGCTCACAGTCTCCCGAGGCAGAAGTTCCCCAATGGGGGCATTGTTGCCCCCAGGAAACAAGACATTTGGCAATGTGTGGAGACATTTTTGATGGTCCCAACTGGAGGGGTGCTACTGGCATCCAGGCAGAAAGCAGGGATGCTGTTAAACACCTCCCAGCGCAGTCAGTCTTCGCGACAAGCGATCCTGCAGCCCTGCACAGCAGAAATGCCATGTGGAGCGACCCTGGCCAGGGGCACTCCGGGCATAAGCAAATCCCCAAGTTATTATAGTATGTACCGTGTGGGGAATGACACATGCACGGGGGAAGTGGAGCCAGCTGCGGGGATGTTGGGGGGGGTATGGTGGTCAGGGACTCGGTGTTGTTGGAGCTGAGACCCAAGGACAGGAACGGAGCAGAGCCGGGACAGTGCAGGAGGAGCGCAGCGGAACGGCCCAGGCAGAGGCCCTGAGAGCGCCTGGGGATAGCAAGGAACAGGCTGGAGCTGACGGGACAGAGGGCGTTGAGGGGAAGAGGGTGAGTGAGAAGTTTGGATCGAATAGACCTGGAGGCCACGGCCAGGACTTTGGCCTCTCCGCTGGAGTGACCAGATCTGACTTAGGACGGATCCCTCTGGCAGGACGGAGAGGGCGCAGGGCAGAGGCTGTCAGGGGAACCAGAGAGGAGAGGAGAGTGGCACAGGCCGTGGTGGGTGGCAAAGAAGGTGGTGGGAAGGGTCAGATTCCGGACCTGTTTGAAAGTGAAGCCAGCGGGGGTCTGCAAGGAGACTGGCCGTGGGGTGAGGGAGAGAGAGAGGGCTCAAGCATGATCACAAGGTCTTGGGCCTGGGCCAGTGGAGGAATGAACTGCCCCACGTTAGCTTTTCTTTCCTGAGAGGGGAATAATTCTTTGCTTCACAGGCACAGACCTTGTAAGAAGGAACTTCTGGGCATGTAGCAAGTGCTTTGCAAGCTCTGGTCCTTGGGGGACTGGCCGGGTGTGCGGGGCCCGCCCAGGCACTGAAGTGGCTAGCAAAACCTGCCCTGGTCTCCACCCCCATCCAGATTTGCTGAGAAGCTAGGGAACATCTGCCTTAGGTTTGGCAGCTGACAAAGCACATTTGCAAACACTGAGAGCTATGATACAATAGCCCTGCTGGGCTAAAAGGCCTGACTCATTACCCCATATTGCAGATAAGAAAAATGGAGGCCCAGAGAGGGTCAGTGATTTCCCTGCAGTCACACAGCAGATCAGTGGCAGAGTGGGAAGCTGGACCAGGGCACTGACAGGCAGAACCCCTCCTCCACCTCCCCGTCCAGGCTCAAACTTCTGCTAAGAGTGCAGTGGGTGTGCACGAGTTAATTCACCAACCAACTCCCCAGGGGCCAGCCTGGGTGACAGGCTGAGTACACGGGTCTCCAGAGGCCTCCTGGAGGGGCAGGAAGAAGACCCAGGCCAGGCCCACACAGCAGGCCCTGGGGGCAGGGAGGGCTCAACACACGTGAGGCCTATGTGACATACACGTGTGTGTCACTGTGTGCCCCATGCCCATACATGGTCTTGCGCTGTCCCCCACTCACCCTGAGTGCAGCCCAGCCCCCACGGGGCCCCCTAACCCACGCACTCTGCCCTCCGCAGCAGCAGAAGCCCAGAGAGGCATTTCCTGTTTGGGGGCCTCCTCCTCCCCCTCTAAGCCCAGGTTCCCAGGGCTAGGCTGAGCAGGGTGAAGGGAGGGCAGCTCCCTGGCCCCCTTACTCCCCAGCCCCCACATGACAACTAGCCCAGCTGGAGCCAGAAAGCTGGGGGATGGAGAGGTTGAGGCAGGGGATTAGGAAACAAATGAGAGGTTGAGGATGTCTGGGCTGGGTGATCTAGGTGGTTCCCAGTCAGGCCCTCACACGGAGGAGGGGGGACTTCACATGTTAGGCCTTGTACAATACCACACCATTGTCAAGGGGTTTAGCGTGTCGAACGCGTGTACATGTGGGGAGGGGGTGCAGGCCCGCGTGGGTCTGCAGTGAGGGGAATGGACAGACAGGGTGCCCACGAGCACGCTCTCGCACAGGGGCGTGGGGAGAGGCGTGTGCACACATGTGTGACGCAAAGGGAAAGGGCCAGAGTATGTTTCCTCACGTACAGCAAGCAGCTGGGCTGAGACAGCTCACGGGTGTGACGAGGTTGGTGTGTCCAGACCTGGGTCTGTGCGAGTCCCTGGGAAGTGACCTCACCCCACAGCCCCAGCCCCACATGTTGCAAGGGTGGGCTGGCCTGTGCGGCAGGCAGTCCCCCTGCACGACTCCCAGCCCTGTGGGGTCTGGGGCCGCCGTTAGCTGTGCCTGCTCCCCACCCCCCACCCTGCTGCTTCCTGCTCTGGTGGCCCCCGGGGAGCGGGAGCAGGGAGCTGGCAGCCTCCCCAGCCCACTCCTTACAAGGCCTGAGCCCGCCCGAGGCCCGCCCCTGGCCCGCCCGCCAGGGGCCCCGGTCCCTCCCCCTGTCAAGAGCGGCCGCTGGCCCAGGCCAGGCCAGTCGGGGGGCGTCGCAATGCTGCTGCGCCTGCTGCTGGCCTGGGCGGCCGCGGTGCCCACGCTGGGCCAGGACCCCTGGGCTACAGAGCCCCGAGCTGCCTGCGGCCCAGGCAGCTGCTACGCGCTTTTCCCTCGGCGCCGAACCTTTCTGGAGGCCTGGCGGGCCTGCCGCGAGCTGGGGGGCAACCTGGCCACTCCGCGGACCCCAGAGGAGGCTCGGCGTGTGGACAGCCTGTTGGGTGCCAGCCCGGCCAGCCAGCTGCTGTGGATCGGGCTGCAGCGGCAGCCCCGGCAATGCCAGCCGCAGCGCCCACTGCGCGGCTTCACGTGGACCACGGGGGACCAGGACACAGCCTTCACCAACTGGGCCCATCCTACCACCGGAGGGCCCTGCCCAGCCCAGCGCTGCGTGGCCCTTGAGGCGGGCGGCGAGCATCGCTGGCTCGAGGGCTCGTGCACGCTGGTCGTCGACGGCTACCTGTGCCAGTTTGGCTTTGAGGGCGCCTGCCCGGCACTGCCAGATGAGGCGGGCCAGGCTGGGCCGGCCGTGTACACCACGCCTTTCCAGCTGGTGTCCACAGAGTTGGAGTGGCTGCCCTTCGGCTCTGTGGCCACTGTGCAGTGCCAGGCTGGCAGGGAAGCCTCTTTGCTCTGCGTGGAGAAACCTGAGGGTGGCATGGGCTGGTCACGGGCCGGGCCCTTGTGCCCAGGGTCTCAGTGCATCCCGGACAACGGGGGCTGTGAACACGAGTGTGTGGAGGAGGTGGATGGTCATGTGTCCTGCCGCTGCACCGAGGGCTTCCGGCTGGCAGCAGATGGGCGCAGTTGCGAGGACCCCTGTGCCCAGGCCCTGTGTGAGCAGCAGTGTGAGCCTGGTGGGCCACAAGGCTACAGCTGCCACTGTCGCCTGGGTTTCCGGCCAGCTGAGGATGAGCCGCACCGCTGTGTGGACACGGATGAGTGCCAGATCGCTGGGGTGTGCCAGCAGATGTGTGTCAACTATGTTGGTGGCTTCGAGTGCTATTGCAGCGAGGGTCACGAGCTGGAGGCTGATGGCATCAGCTGCAGCCCAGCAGGGGCCATGGGCGCCCAGGCTTCCCAGGACCTTAGAGACGAGTTGCTGGATGATGAGTTGCTGGATGACGGGGAGGAAGAGGAGGATGAAGATGGGGCCTGGGGGGCCTTCGATGACGGCTGGACAGAGATGCCTGGGCTCCTGTGGATGGAGCCTACGCGGCCGCCTGACCTTGCCTTGGCCTACAGGCCCAGCTTCCCAGAGGGTGGAGGGCCGCAGATACCCTACCCTGGGCCCACCTTGCTGACCCCCAGGGTCCCCTACCACTCCTCAGTGCTCTCTGCCACCCAGCCTGTGGTGGTCTCTGCCACACGCCCCACACTGCCCCCTGCCCACCAGCCTATGATCCCTGCCACACACCCAGCTCTGCCCCCTGCCCGCCAGATCCCCATGATCACAGCCAACTATCCAGATTTGCCCTCTGTCCACCAAACCCGAATTACCTCTGTCACTCACCCAGCAAGGCCCCCTACCCACCAGCCCCCCATTATCTCAACCAAACACCCTGAACTGTCCTCTGCCCAGCAGCCCCCTGTGTTCCCAGACACCCAGGTTGCTGATGCCCAGACCACCACCCATTTGCCTGGAATCTCAGCCAACCGTACCCCCCTGGCCACCACCCCCAGTGCCCACGAACCCCCTCTGGCCCCAGACGTCCATGTTCTGAGAACCCAGGCCACCCAGCTTCCCATTATCCCAACTGTCCAGGCCTCTCTGACCAACTCCATGTCCCCTGTGTCCCCTGCCCATCAAGTCCCTGTGCCTGCTGCCACCCAACCCCCTGCCCTCCCCACTGCCCTGCCCTCTCAGAGCCCCACTAACCAGACCTCACCCATCAGCCCTACACATCCCCATTCCGAAGCCCCCCAAATCCCAAGGGAAGGTGGCCCCAGTCCTAAGTTGGCTCCGTGGCTGCCCCCAGTGGCCCCCACAGCAGCCCCAACGGCCCTGGGGGAGGCCAATCTGGGAGGCCGCAGCCGGAGGGATGACCGGTGGTTGCTGGTGGCACTCCTGGTGCCAACATGTGTCTTCTTGGTGGTCCTACTTGCACTGGGCATCGTGTACTGCACTCGCTGTGGCCCCCATGCACCCAACAAACGCGTCACTGACTGCTATCGCTGGGTCACCCACACTGGGAGCAAGGGCCCAACGGAACCCATGCCCCCCAGGGGCAGCCTCACGGGAGTGCAGACCTGCAGAACCAGTGTGTAACACGGTGCAGACCCCCCTGCGGGGTAGGGGGTAGGGGCGTGCGCTGGACACATGGCCGAGGCTGCACGAGGGACCCTCGGGGACTGCCCAGCTGGACAGAGGGCTTCCTGCCCCCAGGGCCCAGCCAGGCTTCTCTCAGTCAACCACTAGACTTGGCTCTCGGGAACTCTGTCCCTGGCCCAGGACTCCGGACAGAGGATACACCAAGGACCCCAGGACCTCAGGGGGTGGGTGCTGGGGTATTCTCCAATAAAGGAAGTGCCAACCTCAGCCAAAGCTTCTGAACCCCCACTGGTGCCTGAGAGGAGTCTGGGCAGACTCAGTAAAAGGAGGGGATCTTCCTTCAGTTTGTCTGGGCCCCCAAAGAGGTAAGGTAAGACCCCTTAAGGGAGGGCATGCTTCAAAGATTCTCAGGAAAGCAGCCCAGAGAGTGCAGAGCCTTGCCCAAGGTTGCACAGCAAGCCCAGGAGTGGGAGGTTTGGCTTGAGGAGAATTTTGTGTTTGTTCCTCTTCTTACCAAAACTCCAAAAAGGTGGGGCTGAGTCTGGGGGAGGGTTGTGGAGTGAGGACTTCTGCTGAACTGGAGCCAAACTGGCATGTAGGGGTCAAGGTAGGCTCTGGGTCTGGTGATTCCGAGCAGTGAAGGGGGTAGCCGGTGGGTTTCTCCTGACTTTGTTCTGGTATCTCCCTGCCCAGCCTCCTAGGCTGCACTGCAGTTGGGGGCTGGGCTCAGGGTCACTCAAGGGTGCTGCCACCCCTCTGGGTTGTATGTGCTCTTGGGGGTGATCCTCCCTTTTGCTCTGAGGAGGAGATGGGACTCAGAGCCTAGGAGGCTGGGACGGGGAGAGGATGAGACCCAGGAGCGACGTCACAACTCCCTGGGCAGCCTCAGGAGCAAGGCCTTCCCGTTTGGGGCTACGCTCTGCTCCTCCCGGTGAGGGTTAGCGGAGCCAGGACAGACAGCGTTGTGCAGACCCCAGCGAAAGGGAGGGCTCAGCCGCTCAGGGCCGAGGTGTGCCGGGAACTAGAGGAGGAGCTGGTCAAAGACCACAGCCTGGTGGGGGTGACCTCCTTCATCCCAGGCTCACAGCCTCAGGGGGAGCGGGCGGGATCTGGGTGGGGGAGGCGCCAGTTCCCACCGCCTCCGTAATTTTTCAGTTGCAGCCTCTCTGGGGCCTCTAATTAGGACAGGGCAGTGGCGCCACGACCACCCGGGCAGGCGAAGAGGAGTGGCCGAGCGCCCCCTCCCCTACCCGGAGCCCTATGTCACCCTCCGGCCCAGAGCCTGGGCACGGGCTGAAAGGTTGGGCTGCGCCCCAGGGAACCAGGAGAGGAGGGAAGGAGCTGGAGGCGAACCAGGGGGTCGCGGAGGGGGCGGAGGGAACGCTACGCACCGCCTCCGTCCCCCCCGCTCTCACGTTCCCCTAACTCAAACCAGACGTCCCCGCCAGAGCCTGCCCAACTTTTAACCTCGGGGACGCCGTCGGGGAGGTTTGCTGGATGGGAGTGAGGGTCGCGGGACGGCCCAGACGCCCGGGTCTGGGAAGGAGCTGCGGGCGTCGCAAGGGGAGCGACGGGGCCGGGCCGGACGGGAAGGTGTGGCGCTGCCCCAAGACCGCGAGCGGGGGATCCAGAGCTCCCCGAAGGCAGGAAGGAGTTAAATGCTGTGCAGTCGGAGGAGGATGGGAGTGGGGAAGGGGGCCCAGGGCCGGCTCTTTGTCATCTGGTAATGAGCACCATATGCGGAGCTGCGTGCGGGCCTAAACAGACGGCCTCCCAGGGCAGAGCCCCCGCCCGCGCCCGCGCCCGCGCCCGCGCCCGCGCCCGCCCAGGCCCGGAGCCCCGTCCCGGGCCCCGCCCCTGAGCCTCAGGCCCCGCCCCGCCCAGGCGCGGCCGAGGACTGTAGAGACTGGAGCCGGAAGCCCGGCCTCCGCGGCCTAAGCCACGCCCACCACTGCAGCCAGACCCCCCCGGGAGCTCTCCAGAGGCCCCGCCCCCAAAGCCACAGCCTCGCCCCTGCCAGCTCAGAGACTCTGCGGAGCTCCTGCCCGGGCCCCGCCCACCGGTGCCGTAAGCCCCGCCTCCACCGCCTGGCTCGCGCGGAGACTGGCCGCGCCGTCCGTCGGGCTTCCCGGAGACTAGAACTCCGCCCAGAGTTTATACGTCGTCCTCGTGGCGTCGCGGGCCCCGCCCAACGGAACCACAAGCTCCGCCCCTCGCAGAGCTCGGAAGCGCGCTGAGAGGTTAACTGTCTGGGCACCTGCGAACTCCTCCACGAGGTGTGGAAAGTCCACCTCAACGCCCCTGCGGGCCCCGCCCCCGGCCGCAAGCCCCGCCCCGTCACCGCAACTCAGCCCATGCACGGCTTCCGCACCTGACTGGAGGCCAGGGCTCCCCTACCCCGAGCCCCTGCCGGGCCCCCAGCTATAGACGCCCACAGGCTCCGCCCACGCGCGAGTACCGCGCTAGCAGGGAAAATTCAGCCTCGTCTCTCAGGCTCCGCCTTCTGCTGTATGCATGGCCCCGCCCACATTTAGACCCCACCTTCCTGGGGCGCAAGCCCCGCCCACCCGGGCCTGAGTTCCCTACGGCCTTCAGGAGCTCTCAGAGCCCCTCAGCCCTGAACAGGGCCCCTGAACCCGGCCCTGGCGCCCTCTTCTTCCCTACCTGCGGTTTCCGTCCGTCCGGGGTCCGGGTCGTGGGACGGCCCCGAGGCGGGGCGTCGAGAGCCGGGCAGGGGGTGTCAGTGGGCCTTTGGCGCCACCTGGCTTCGGCACCGCGGACTCACAGCCACCGGGCGCCTTAGTAGGGCTCCTCTCCCAGAGCACAGTAATCGCTCAGAACATAGCAAATGTTTGTGTTACTTAAGTATCTGCCGACTTCCCCCGCGCCGGCAGGACAGCAGGCACCCTCGCAGGTGCCCTGGGTCATATTTGGAAGTCCGTCCCCAAGGGGGCTTCACACGGACCCTCAAGCCACCCTGGAGCTGAGGCGGCCCTGACAGTCTCTGCAGTGGCTGGTGCGACTCCCGCTGTCCCTCCCACGAATCCTGTTCTCAGGGACCAAAGCATAGCCTCCCACCTAGGCGCCCAGAATTCCTAGGCCGGGCTCCCCTGTGGGAGCTCCAGGGTGGACCCTCTCCCTAGGATGTGTCTGCGGTGGGGGTGGGTTTGGGCTCCGAAGCCCCATGTGGGACCTGAAGCTCACAGTTTCTAGAGACGGTGTCTCGGAGGAGACCTCTCTCAGCGCTCACGGCTACATCTGACAATACTCGGCTCCTCACTCCTGGGAAGCCTGGGAGACTCGCTAGGAGCTCAACAAAATGGACAGCCTGGGAGCTGCCCTTGAGGAGGAAGGGACCTAGCACCTACTGAGCGCCAGCCGGGCCCCTTCTGTTCCTGCACCAGGCGCATGGTGGAGCCAGGGCGGATTCTGCAGCTCTGGTGCTCTAGCAGCTACAAATAGGGGCAGGGTTTGGTGCCAAATCTAGTGAAAATAATGGTGAATGCTTGAAGCACTTCCTTGTCTTAACTTTACTTGGCTTTACTTATCTTAACGCATTTAAGATTCATAACAACCCCCTATGGAGTAAGTGCCGTTTGTATCCAATTTACAGAAGAGGAAGCCGAAAGCACTTGCCTAAGCGTATTAAGCCACCTGTCTTAGTTGACCCAGTCAGTAAGTGGAGATTTGAACCCAGGCAGATCCTGCAGCAAAGCCGGTCCACACGTGGCAGCTGATGTCTCTGATCCAAAAATGCCCACACCCTGGGAAACTCAGTTTTAGGAGTGAGGCTGCAAGACGTGGACTCTAAGAGAGGCTGGTGGCACTGGGATTGAGCAGGGAGGAGTGACCCCTTTCCTTTCCAGGAAGAGTTAGTTGTCTGTGGTTGTGGAGGGTGATGCCGATAATTAAGGCATTTCCTGTGACCATGGGATCTGGACCATGTGCCCAGACCAGGTGCAGCTTTGGGCACCTGCAGCCCATGCTTCAGTGTGGTTTCAGTAGGTTCAGTGATTCTTTCTGGGAGGCCACTAGCACAGCGGTAAGAGCTGGCACTGCACTGACAGACAGCCTTGTTTGGGTTCCAGCTCCACTGCTCACCGGCTGGGAAACCCCAGGCAACTTCGTACCTGTTCTACCCACAAGAATCTGTCAGAGAGGAGGAAGGACTCCATATGAGGAGAGGCAGGGTTTCCTGCTGGAAGCCAATGAGGACCTCCAGGGTGGCGCAGGCAAACGTGCTGCAAGGCACACTGTGACAGCTGGCTCTGGGGAGCCCTGACAGAGTCCAGAAACTGACCATGGCAGAGCTGAACTGGCAGAAACTGACGCCTAAGCCCACCTCATCCCTACAACAGAGGTTCCGAACATTGTCCTTCACCTGTCCTAAGCATGGCCATAATTTTTTTGTGACGCCAAAAAATGCCTAACAGTTCTAGCCTGTAATTCCAGCACTGTGGGAAGGCGAGGTGGGAGGATTCCTGAGCCCAGGGGTTCCAGACCAGCCTGGGCAGCATAGCAAAACCCCATCTCTAAAAAAAAAATTCTTTTTTAAATTAGCCAGGAGTGGTGGCGTGCACCTGTAGTCCCGGCTGCTCTGGAGGCTGAGGCAGGAGGATCCGTTGAGTTAGAGGCTGCAGTGAGCTATGATTGCACCATTGCACTCCAGCTTGGGTGACAAAGTGAGACCCTGTCTCCAAAGCTAACTAAATAAATAAATAGTTAGGTCCAAACAACATAAGGAGTACTTATGTCCTAATGCCAGCTGGATATAAAGGAGCAGGCAACTTTTAAGTGGTAGTTTCTCTCACTAATAGGCAAATAATAAAAAAATCAATTTCATTTTCTGCTCTCCTAGGCACTCTACTGCAGGACTTTTTCCTGATTCCTAACTTAGCACACTTTTAGTATATGTGCTGCTGAAGCAAGCACACTTAGGACACTTTTGCACACAGAGTTCCCAAATTGGCTCCTGACCCAAAGGCCATTACAAGTGGAAGACACTGGACCCCTCTGCACACTAAAATAATAAACGGTTTTTTCATTTATCCAATATTTATTGAGACCCTGCTATGCATCCGAAACTCTATCTAGGGATCAAGAACTCAAAAGTAACTGCACAGGAGAAGAGCGAAAATCCACACGGTGAGACCACTTAGGGCACTGTCCAGGCAAGAGGAGATGGTGACCTGAACTTAGGCAGAGACAGAGTTGGGATGGAGAAGGGAGCAAAGTTGAGAAGTGGCTGGCAGGTAGATTTGCAAAGGACCCAGTGACCGGCTGAATAGAAGGAGAGGGAAGGGACTGACGATGGCCGCGGGGTTTTGCTCATTTCCTGGGTGGTGCCGTTCAGACGTGGGGACGTGGGAGAAGAGGCACTTTGGGGAGACAGCTGGTGTGGTCGGTTTGGCGTATGTTGAGCTGGAGGTGTTTGGAGTCATCCGAGTGGACTGCTCAAGAAGGCACCTGGCTACCCGAATCTGGAGCCCACACCAGAGGTCAGATGTGAGATGCCCCGCTGCTGGGACAGTCCCAGAAACCACCGGTGCCCCCACCTTAAGCATGGTGAGTCCTGACACCCCCCGCCTGAGGTTTTCCAGTGTGGCTGGGGAAACAGCGTTGGAGAAGGGGACTCTCTACCCATAGCTACATATATGTCCACAGCGACTTTCCAAATGATCATGTATTCATTTCAGAAAGTTTTCTTAAAGGTTTGAACTTGGTCCTTATTAAGATATTCAGTCTTTATATTTTTGCAGTCTTTTATCGTGCATTGTTATTGTCTTTTACAACATTTGCTTTCATAACACATACATTGCAACTGTTCTCCTGAAAACAGTATTTTTATTTTGGTCAGTTTCATTTTATAAGTTTTTTTAAAAAGCAGTCAAAGAGGTGGCTCATGCCTGTAATCCTAGCACTCTGGGAGGCTGAGGCAAGTGGATCGCTCAAGGTCAGGAGTTCGAGACCAGTCTGAGCAAGAGCGAGATCCTGTCTCTACTGAAAAATAGAAAGAAATTATCTGGATAACTAAAAATACATAGAAAAAATTAGCCGGGCATGGTGGCGCATGCCTGTAGTCCCAGCTACCCCAGAGACTGAGGCAGGAGGATCGCTTGTGCCCAGGAGTTTGAGGTTGCTGTGAGCTAGGCTGATGCCACAGCACTCACTGTAGCCCAGGCAACAGAGCGAGACTCTGTCTCAGAAAAAAAAAAAAAAAAGCAGTCAAAGAGAAAAAAATACATCTGGCTTTTGGAGTATGACCATGGTGGGTTCCTGAGAACAAGCTGATTTTAGTCTCAGCTGGTATTCTGAGCAGAAACCCGTCCGTGGAGCAGATGTGGCGTGGCTGCAGTTGGCATGCAGTTATCCGTCTAGCCGATCCATTTTTCTTGGTTCCTGCTGAGTCTGAGTTGCCCGAGCTCTTGCTGGCAGCCCGCAGGGACAGCAGCGCACCCTCCTGTCCTCGCTCGGCACGTGTCCGGCTTTCGGCTCGAGGCCCTGTCCCCCGTACCCCTTTCAGATACATCCCAGGCCACTTTAGCAGTGACTTCATGCTGATGGGCCCTAGAGAACAGGTGTGTCAACTTCGGGGATGGCATAAGAGGGAAGATGAAACTCGCAAAAAGTTCAGGGGCCTGTCACCTCGGGGAAGCTCTAGAGGCCCGGTGGCCGGATGCCATATCAAAGGCGGAAATGGGAAACTTCATAGTTGGCTGGCTTGGGGGGCAGCCTACACTCCCCTGCGTGTCCCGAGTTCTCAGGCTCATCAACCAAAGATCAGAAAAGCTCCACGTCAAGCATGGCTGAGCAATGAAAACTCCTTTGGCTGGTCAAGGCCACGGTGTAAGCAGTGCCACCACTTGGCCCTGAGGACCCGGCTAAGCCCACGGTGGTGGAGGCGTCTGTAGGAGCTTAGGAACCATTCACCGAACACATACTGACTGGACATCTAGTGTGTGCCAGGCACCGGGGCGGGTGCTGGCTGCCGGGGAAATGTGTGTGTGTGTGTGTGTGTGTGTGTGTGTAATATGGAGTGCCCATTTGTCATGTGTGCAAATGATGTTCATAGCTACATTTATTGAGCACTTCCTATGTTTGAGACTAAGCATGGCCACATAGTGCTGTATTTAACCCTTATGACAGCCCTCTTACATAAGTAGGCTCTATCGTCAACTCCCATTTTGCAGATGAGAAGACTGTGGCAGAGAGAGACTAAATGACTTGCCCAGGGCCACTCAGGTCGTAGTGGCAGAGTCAGGACACTATCTGACTCAAGAGTCTGCACCTGTGGCCATCTGCCTCCCGTGGCTTTAATTGTAATAGAAGAAACAGATAACAAAGAAACTCATGCATAAGTAAAAAGAAAAAAAAAATCGCAACTTCTAGCCAGTGGCAGAATGCAGAGGGAGCTGACTTTAGGCAGAGACGATGGGATTTGGTTTGTCTGCTGGGCTGGCCTCGCCTGCGGTCACTCCTCAGGCTACTGGCATCTGTGGCTTGACTGCAGCTGGAGTGTCTAAGATGGCCTCAGTGCCACATCTGGAAGCTGACGCTGGCTCTTGGCGGAGGCCTCAGCTCTCCCTCATATAGTCTCAAATCTGTCAGGAGGCTTGGCTGGGCATCCTTCTACCTAGCAGTCTCAGGGTTCCAAGAGGGCACAGGTAGAAGCTGCAAGGTCTCTTGAGACCTGGGTGGCCAACTTCACTTCTGTCACAACAAGTCACAGGGCCAGCCCAGATTTAAAGAGCAGGGAAATGGATTCCACCTCTGTTTTTTTTTTTTTTTTTTTTTTTTTGAGACAGAGTCTCACTCTGTTGCCTGGGCTAGAGTGCCGTGGCATCAGCCTAGCTCACAGCAACCTCAAACTCCTGGGCTCAAGCGATCCTCCTGTCTCAGCCTCCCCAGTAGCTGGGACT
>CAUYRT010039446.1:0-26123 GCA_963574885.1 Lepilemur ruficaudatus | reverse complement strand
GAAGAAGAAGAAGAAGAAGAGGAAGAAGAGGAAGAGGAGGCATCTGTTGATCCACTGAAACCATGTTCTCCTCCCAAAGAAGCTCCCAGTGGAGAGCAAGCCATCGCAGCCCCACCTGAGCCATCCTACAGTTCTGAGGGCCTCCCCAAGGCCACAGGGATACCAGAGCAAATACTCACACAGCCCTCAGGCCCTTCCAGATCCTTTCCCACCTTCCAGATCCTGACCAACCTACCTATGAGGCACAAGATAGGATTAGGGAGCCACCAACACCACAGAAAAAGCCAGCTCTTCTGGGGTCTCCCCTTTCTGCACAGTGAGTCCTTAGAGGCCATCTTTCTGAGCTCAGGTGGCCTCTCTCCCCTGAAATTATCTGTTTGTCCTTCTGTCTTTTTCAACAAGCTTACCTTCCTGCCTAGGTCCAACCTGTTGCTTCCCCAATATCACTCCCCAATCCAGTTTCCTACCCATGAAGCCCATACTATGGAAGACCTGGAAGGGATGGCCCTCAGACCTCAGCTACTTCCATCTTCATCTTCTCCTGTTCCATCACCACCCTTCCATCTTAAGCCCTTGCCTATGGACCACAAGCGAGTCCTATCTAGCACTGAGGCACCCACACAGTGGCTTACACAGCAGGGAGAGGTTGCTTTGGTCTCTGAGGATCAAGCCCTGCACTCACAGCCTGAACTTCAAAGAACCAGACCCTCTAAGCTTTTTTCCTCATCTGAGGCCTGGTGCAGGTTGCCATGGGACCCCAGCCTCCAACAACACATCCCAGATTCACCCTCTGCTTCTCTGCTGTATCCTTCTAGCCTTGTGGGAATCCGGACTAGGTTTGAGGCCCCATGGAAGACCATGGGACAAAATGAAGACCCCAAAGCCTCCGAGCCAGCAATGCCAGCTCCCAGCCTAACCCTAGCCTCCCTGCCAGAACTCCAGAGAGTGAGCCCTACAGAAGGCCTGTCCGGATCTAAGGCCCTCTGGGAAACCATAGTGCAAAAAGAGAGCTGTCAGATCTCTGTTCCCCCAAACATGTCCCCTTGCCAATCCCCAGTCCCTATGACAGGGCCTCAAGGAACTAGCCCCCTGGGAGAGCCCCTTGACAATGAGACTCAGTGGGGAACCATGGGACACAAAGAGAGCCCCCAAGCTTCTGAGCCTCCAACGTCAGCCCCGTGCCAGCCCCCATTATCTCTGTCAGAACCCCAAAATGTCAGCTCTGAAGGAGGTCTTCTTATACCTAAGGAATTCTGGGGAACTATGGGACACAAAGAGAACCCTCAGGCTGCAGAGTCTTCAACACCAGTCCCCGGCACTCCTCGAGACTCCCTCACAGAACTCCAGGGAGACAGTCCCCTGGAAGATCCATCCAGATATGAGCCCCAGTGGGGATTCAGAGAAAATTCAGGAAATTGCCAGGCCTTTGAGCCCCCAGCCTTGGACTGCAACCCAGGGCTTCATGGAACTAGCCCTGCATGGGTCCCATCAGGATCTGAGACTCCATGGAAGGGTGTACAGAGTAGAGAAAATCTTTGGGCCTCTGCACACCCAGTTTTACCTGCCAGCCTTCCCTCAGCCTCTCTTCTGGAATCTCTAGTAATGGACCCCCAGGGAGTCCTGTCTGAATCCAAAGATTTGTGGGAGACCATAGGGCAGAGAGAGAACCTCTGGGCATCTGACTCCTCAGACCCTGCCCACAGCACAACTCTAGCCCCCCGTATAGAACTGCATAGAATCAATCCTGCGGAAGGCCTCACCAGACCAGAAACTACAAGGACGGACACTGAGCAATTCAGGAATTCCTGGGCTTCTGAGCCCCCATCTCTGGCCCCACCCTCAGCTCTTATACTGGAGCCCCAGAGAGTTAGCTCCAGGGGGGTCCTGTTTAATTCTAAGGCTAGATGTGGAAACATAAACAGGAGAAAGAACTCCTGGGCCTCTAAGCTTCCAGCTTGCAGCTTACCTCAAGACCTGCATGTAGCCAGCCCCCTGGGAGTCTTGCTTGACTATAAGCTTGCTGGCGGGGATGCAGAACGGAAAGAAAACTGTTGTGTTCCTGTGTTCCCAGGTTGGGGACCCAGCCCACTGCCAAACTCAGTTTCAAAGTACCACATAAGTGAGCCTATTGGAGACCAATGCAACTCTAAGCCTGAGGGGGAAGCAGCAGTGGAGCAGAGAAAGAACTGCTGGGCCCCTGAGCTCCCAGTACCCAGCTCACTCTCAGCTCCCTTACCAGAGCCACACATTGACTTTGAATTTGTGTGGAGATGTGCACAACAAAATGTCCCCCTGAACCCTAGCCCTCCAGAAGTTGAATCTCTGCAGGCAATACCCGGGCTTTCCACCCTAGCTGAAGCTGTGAAGATTGGGCCCACCCACCGTGGCCTACCCAAGGGAGAGATGTTTCCAGGGGCTAAGGCTGAGGCCCCACTCTCCCAGAGAGAGGCAGTCCCAGAGGTGCTCACTAACCCTGGGACCCATGCCTGGCACTGGAGCAAAGAGTTGGAAGTTAGGCTGAAGACACTGCAGCAGAGCCCTGCTTCCAGATCCCCTGGCCCAAGTCAACTATTTTGTAGCTCCCCTGCCTTGAGCTCCACAACTCCAGACTCTTGGGGACACTCTTCCTGCCCCCCACAGATTTATCTCCCTAACTTGTGCCCCTACTCTTCAAGCTGTCATCCCCAAAAAGTTCAGAGCACAATACCTCAGTCTATCCAGGTCCCCCACTGTCATCACTCCCAATCCTCTTTCCAGCCTCAGCCACAAGGGTCTGGCAGAGCAGAACAAGGGCCTCAGAGAGAAGAGAAGAGGAAGGGGAAGATGGTGGCCCAAGTCCCATCCCAGGAGTCATGTGTACACATGGAGGCTGGTGAGATCTATCCAAGCCCTAGAGAGCCTTCAAACCCTGAGGTTCTGGCTTCAGGCAACAGACAGAAAAAGGCTTCAGCCCTATCTTCAGCCAAAAAGGGTGACAGCTCCAGAAAACCCAAAACTGGAGACCATGAAGGAGGGAATTCAAGATTGGGGTCACCCACAGTCACAGGGAAGAGCCACCCTGCCCAGGCCCAAAGACTAGTAGAGGCTCCTGTAAGCACACTTTCCCCAAAGTCTCAATACAGGGGCCAGAGCTCTCAACACACTGCTCTTCCCCAGCAGCATCTCTCCAAGGCTTTGGGTCCCCACGACCAGCTGGGGAAAGAGCTCAGAGCTGGTGACATCCAGAACCCTCGCCACTGTAAGCACTGTCCTTGGGCCCACACAAAGAAGCATCTCTCCTCCCCTACACCACAGGCTCACCTTACCCAGGGTCTCCAAAGAGTGTTAGCCAAATTTTTGGGTAACCGTGGACCCCTGCTCACCAAATCTAACCAGCAGAAGGCTGATAGTACTGGGACTTAGTACCCCAAGACTGGAAGCCAAGCCAGGTAGAGGGTGGGGAGATGGGGAGACAAGCAGAGGTAATCCTAATAAACTAGCTGAAATAGACAAATTCCACTCATGTCTTCTTTGGAGTCTAGGGTACTGGGAAAGTCAGTTCTTTCTGCTGCAGCCATATTCCCTCTGGATTAAGTCCCACAGGTAGAGAGCTCAGAATTCTGAAGGTTTAGTTTTCTTTTATAGACATTCACAGATGATCACATCTAGAGTCTACACATCCCTACTCTAAAGGGAGCAGAGCTTAATACTGTCCTTGAGAGGGAAAGACTTCACAGCATGTGAACAGAAAAATACATCCATTCACCTGAGCACAAGTAGTCTGGCTCTAGGCAGCTGTTCTTGATCCTTGGGTATGGTTCCCTTCTTCGCCCAGCTAACCCACAAGTTCTGCATGTATCTTTCTGACCATTCCTTCTTAGCCCTTTGCTCTTTTTTGGGGGGGTTGGCTCATCCATCCCCAAGGCCAGGAAAACAAGTGCCTTTCCATATGTTTAGTAACCATTTGGACTTCCTCTGTAATTGCCCGTTATATCCTTTATCCTGTTTGTTGGATATTAGTTTCCTGCTATAACAAATTACCACGAAACAAATTTATTTTGTCAGAAGTCTGACACAACACTCATAGAGCTAAAACCAAGGGGTTAGCAGGGCTGCATTTCTTTCTCTAGGCTCTGTGTAGGATTCACTCCTTGCCTTTCCCAGTTTCTAAAGGCTGCCCACATTCCTTGACTACTGGCCCCCTTCCTCCATCTTCAAAGCTAGCAAAGGTAAGTGAAAGGTCTGCTTCTCACATTGTATCACTCTGACCTCTTTTGCCTCCCTTTTCTACTTTCTTTTCTTTTTTAGAGACAAGGTCTCACTCTGTCACCCAGGCTGGAGTGTAGTAGCCCAATCATAGCTCACTGTAACCTTGAACTACTGAGCTCAAGCAATCCTCCTGCCTCAGCCTCCTGAGTAGCTGGAACTACAAGCATGCACCACCACATCTGGCTAATTTTTTTATGTTTTGTAGAGATGGGGTCTTGCTATGTTACTCAGGTTGGTCTCAAATTCCCAGGCTCAAGCAATCCACCTGCCTCAGCCTCCCAAAGTGCTGGGATTACAGGCCTGAGCCACCACACACAGCCCCTCTTCCACCTTTAAGCACCCTCGTGATTACACTGGGCCCACCTGGATAATCCGGGACATTTTTCCTATCTTTTTTTTTTTTTTTTTGAGACAGAGTCTCTGTTGCCCAGGCTGTAGAGTGCCGTGGCATCAGCCTAGCTCACAGCAACCTCCAACTCCTGGGCTCATGCAATCCTTCTGCCTCAGCCTCCCGAGTAGCTGGGACTACAGGCATGTGCCACCATGCCCGGCTAATTTTTTACATATATTTTTAGTTGCCCAATTAATTTCTTTCTATTTATAGTAGAGATGGGGTCTCGCTTTTGCTCAGGCTGGTCTTGAACTCCTGACCTTGAGCTATCCACCCGCCTCAGCCTCCCAGAGTGCTAGGATTACAGGCGAGAGCCACCGCGCCCGGCCATTTTTCCTATCTTAAAGTCAGTTGATTAGCAAACTTGATCCATCTGCAACTTTAATTCTCCTTTTCCATGTAAAATAATATATACAAAGGTTCCAGGGATTAGGATGCGGGCATCTTGGAGGGCCATTATCCTGAGTACCAGAGATATTAATTCAACCTATTATGTATGCTGCAAATATTTTCTCCCAATCTGTAGCATATTGTCTAATTTTGTTTATGGTAACTTTTATTGTACCAAAGTTCAAAATTTTTATGTAGTTAAATCTACCAACGTTTTACTTTATGGTTCTAAATACGTTCTTCTGGAACTTTTATAGCTTTATGCATTTGTCTAGATTGCTAATATGATTTTCATGGTTTGAGGTGAGAATTTAACTCCCCCTCTGCAAATGATGTCCAATTTACCATTTTTAAAAACTAGAATGCATCACCTCATATTCACCTTGTCCAAAAACCTACTCATTTTTCCCTTAACCTTTTCCTCCAATGTGCCCATTCCTATCAAAAGGCATCACCTCCACCTAAGCCAGACACCTGTCATCCTTGACTCCTCCCCCATCTAATCCATCCTCACAGCTTGTCAATTATACCTATGAAATGTATTTCAAATCCATCTTCACCTCCCTCTCCATCTTCACCATCACTGTCTTAGTCCAAACATCATTTCTGACTAAACTGGTTGTCTTATTACTTCTAATCCATCCTCTACGTGGCCACAATTCTCTGAAGGTCAACTGACCCATCTGTTCAACAAGTGTCATAAAAGTTTGAGTAAAAGGCCAGGCACAGTGGTATATGCATATAGTTCCAACTACTCAGGAGGCTGAGACAGGAGGATTAAGTCCAGGAGTTCTGGGCTGTGCTGACTGGGTGTCCGCACCAAGTTCAGCATCAATATGGTGACCTCCTGGGAGTGGGGGACCACCAGTTTGCCTGAGGGGTAAACCAGCCCAGGTTGGAAAAAGAGCATGTCAAAACTTCCATGTAGATCAGTAGTGGGATAGTACCTGTGAAGAGCCACTACACTCCAGCCTAGGCAACATAAGACCATTTATTATTTAAAAAAAAGTTTGAGTAAAAGAACCTAACAGATGCAACTTGTCTGAGATTGAATGTTGGTTTGATCAAAATAGCTGTGAATGACATTTGGGTCACTTGGGAAACTCTGAATATGGTATGGCTATTAGACTGGTTCCTAACCTCCAGAAAATTTACTGAAAGGGAAAGGGAAAGATTATTGGCCAAAAAAAAAAAAAGTTATAAAGTAGTATGATCTCCATTTGGTTTTAAAAATACCACACGTATAGACATACATATTTATACACATACATAGAAAAAGATCCAGATGGGACTGCAAACTAATACAACCTCTATGGAAAGTAATATGGAGATACCACAAAGAGCTACAAATAGAACTACCATTTGATCCAGCAATCCCATTACTGGGCATCTACTCAAAGGAAAAAAAAAAGACATTCTATGAAAAAGACATCTGCACTACAATGCTTATAGCAGCACAATTCACAATTGCAAAGATGTGGAAACAACCCAGGTGCCCATCAATACATGAGTGGATTAATAAAATGTGGTATATGTATACCATGGAGTTCTACTCAGCCACAAAAAACAATGGTGATCTAGTGCCTCTTGTATTATCCTGGATAGAGCTGGAACCCATTCTACTAAGTGAAGTATCATAAGAATGGAAAAACAAGCATTAGATGTACTCACCATCAAATTAGTATTAACTATCAACACTTATGTGCACATATAGTAGTCAACATTCATCGAGTGTCCGGCAGGTGGGAGGGGGAGGAAGGGATAGGTATGTTCACACCTAATAGGTGCAGTGTGCACCATGTGGGGGATGGACACACTTGGAAGCTAATTCGGGCGGGACAAAGGCAATATATGTAACCTAAACATTTGTACCCCCATAATATGCTGAAATAAAAATAATAATAAAGAAAAAAAAGATCCAGGAAGATAAGCAATAAAGGCATTAAGATGATAACCTCTGGTTATCATAAATATTTTTTTTAAATTGTGGCCAGGCATGGTAGTCCACACCTGTAACACCAGCACTTTGGAAGGCCACAGCAGGAGGATCACTTGAGACCTGGACTTTGAGTCCACCTTGGATAACACAGGAAGACTCCATTTATACAAAACATAAAAATAAAAAAATTAACTGGGCATGGTGGTACATAAGCACCTGTATTCCTAGCTATTCAGGAGGCTGAGGTGGGAGAATTGCTTGAGCTCAGGAGTTCGAAGTTACAGTGAGCTATGATCGTGCCACTGCACTCCAGCCTGGGAGAGAGAGCAAGATCCTGTCTCAAAAAAATAAATAAATAAATAAAAAGAAAAAGAAGGAAGTGAGGTTCTGTGAGGTCAAGCCCAAATTCTCAATCCAGTGCTCTTCCCACTCTACCATATACCCTCTAGTCTGTATATTTGGTTGAAAAAACCACCCAGTCAGAAAGTACACACTGTTCGTCTCCTTCCTCTCACCTAACATGGCTAATTCTGATCCAAAGCTTTATTTAGCCCAAACCTGTCTATAGGGTCTGAGTCCAAAACTCACCACCTGCTGGCCAAAGGTGGAACTGAAAGTATTTTCCCTCCCCCACCACTGTGGTCTTAAACATAACATACTTCCGAATTTCCACTTGACATGGGAACATTTAACGAATCTATGCTTCTCTTGATACCTTTATAAAAAAATCTGGGGGCGGGGGAGCCAAAACAAAAGGGAAAAGAAAAAAAAGAAAAAAAGAAAAATCCAAATCCTATGTTCTTAAATCTTTTAAAGCTCTTAGTAGTTTATAGGGCTGGACAAGGATAAACAAACCACCTAACATTTGCCACAGGGCCAGGCAGGTGGAGAAAAAAAAAACAAAAAAACATTTGCCACAGTTCAGTTGAATGAATAATTGGCAGACCTGTGTTCTTCATGAGCATTGTATGTCCACTGGACTCTCAGAGCAATTTGTAACTGGTATCTTAAGATCCAAATATATCTTGGGATGTTAAGTTTATAATTCCACTTTTTCTTTTGCCTCTATGGCATACTGGCATTCTGTTGGTCCTTTACTTCATGCATTTTTTTTTTTTTTTTGAGACTGGGTCTCATCTCGCTCTGTTGTCTGGGCTAGAGTGCAGTGGTGTCATCATAGCTCACTACAACCTCAAACTCTTGGGGGCTCAAGTGATCCTCCTGCCTCAGCCTCCCGAGTAGCTGAGACTACAGGCACACACCATCACACCTGGCTAATTTTTCCTATTTTTAGTAGAGATGGGGTTTAGCTCTTGCTCAGACTGGTCTTGAACTCCTGGCCTCCCAGCTCCTGGCCTCAAGCAATCCTTCTACCTTGGCCTCTCAAATCCTGGCCTCAAGCAATCCTCCCACCTCGGCCCCCCACAGTGCTAGGATTACAGGTGTGAGCCACCAAGCTCTGCCCATATCATATTCTTGATCAGAAACCTATCCTGTAATCATGATTAACCTGTAGGAAGTGATCAGCTACCATAAAATCACATCCAATTTCCTTCTAGGAATGCTGAGGGGAAGACAGACTGCCTATACAATTTGCCTCTTGGTATATGGATATAGACTTCTGCAGTTCAGAAAGCATCTGCAATCATTTTATCAGATTAAGAAACTTGAGACCTCAAAAGAGCTAAGCATCTTGTTTATAGCTACATTGCTGTAAGCACAAGTGCCACAACTAGAACCAGGCTTCCTGACTAAGACTGGCCTCTGGCTTCAAGTCTTCTCTTGGTTTTTCCTAAGAACCTACAGAGGTCTAACTGTCTTTCCCCACAGACAGACTTTGTGTGACAAGTGAAAGCAAACCAATTATTCTAACACAAATTTCTATCACCTATCAACGGTATCTCTAAATATATTCAGGGGGCAAATGATACTTACCTCGTGTTATGTTTCCATAGCTTGATGAAGAGGTAGTAAAGGTCTTTCCCCCAATAACCTTGTCTTTGGCCCTGAGGTTAGGATGCCAATCCACAGAGATGAGACAGAGGGACAAAACTGAGTGGGAAAAAGACTAAAAGCTAAGCCATCAGGAACATCTAAATGGTGAGAGGACCAAACGAGGACTGAAGACAGAATCTGGTGAAGAGTATGTCATGGAAAACAAGGGACAGAAATTTCAAATCCCAAAAGTGCAAAAAAAAAGAAAAAAAAATCCATTTCACAGCACATGAGTTCCAGAGATGTTCCAGTTTAATCAACCAATTTAAGTATTTTGTACCTATGTAGACCAGAGAGCTGGTCTTTCTTGCCTAGTATAAATCCTAGGATTTATACTGGTGGCAATCATACTCCCAAAAGACACAATTCCAAACACCATAATCCCAAATGTTGAAATCCCCAGACATCAAAATCCCTAAAGTCTAAATCCCCAAAGGCACAATCCTGAAAGATTAAAATCCTTAATGTTGAAATCCCAAAAGCCAAATTCTAGGGAAGGGATTAGCATATTTTCAGTTGTACACAGGATAGCTGCACATCATGTTACGGGGAGCTATTACCTTGTTATTGTCTTTATTGGGAAACTAAGTGGGTTTAAAGAGAGGCTGATGGCTAGGTGCAGTGGCTCATGCCTATAATCCCAGCACTTTGAGAGGCCCAGGCAGGAGGATCAATTAAGTCTCAATCAATTGAGACTAGTCTAGGCAACATGGTGAGACCCCATCACTACATGGAAAAAAAAAAAATTAGCTGGGCATAATGGTATGCTCCTACAATCTTAGCTACTTGGGAGGCTGAGGCAGGAGGATAGCTTGAGCCCAGGAATTGGAGGCTGCAGTGAGCTATGATCATGCCACTGCACGCCAGCTTGGGTGATCCTATCTCGAAAAAGAAATCTGTATGGGTACAAATTGACAATCGGTGGACTTGTGGACTTACTTTTGTCATCAACTTAACTAAATTAAAGAATACCTAGAAACCTGGTAAAGCATTATTTTAGGCGAGGGTATTTCCAGAGATTAGTGTGTTGAGTCTAAGTAGTCTGAGTGGGTAAGATCTGACCTCAACACTGGCAGGAACAATCCAATTAACAGGAGTCCTTGAGAGAACAAATACAGAAGGTAAATTGGTCTCTAGGAGTTGGGACAGGTTTGTTTTCTTCTTCTGCCTTGGACATCAGAAATTTGACTCCACAAAAGTATATTACCATATTGACTTTTTAAGCATTGTGCATGTATGTAAAAATGTTAAAACTTTCTCAATAAATGAAGAGATGTCTTTTTGTACATCTGCATTTGGAAAGGATAAAATTGAGGCTTCAGCTCTTTGGGAAACTGAATATGTATGTGGTGCCTACCTATCACAGTTTTTGATCCATCTCATTAAGACTTAGGTTGTCTATATTTCAGATGACCACAGTTATAAAGTTGGGTACACAGAATTACCAACCATAATAATGCATTTACGCATTTTTCTTTTTGATATATTTCTTTATGAATACAGTTTGTCTGCTCATAACTGTTATACCGTGTAACTGTTGTTAGTATACCTGAGTGTTTACGCTTGCAAAAATGTTATTAGTGCCTATTTTTATTGTATAAAGTAGCCCATGAAGTGTTTTTGTTTCTCAAATAAATACCCCTTTTAAAATGTAAATAAATCTTTTAAAGAATGTTTTTTATTATTTTTTCCAGAATGATATTTTTGAAATTTTGACTTTTGGGGATTGTGATTTTTAGGATTTTAGACTTTAGGAATTTTGGTCTTTTGGGATTGTCTTTCAAGATTACGGCCCAAACTCGAGCAATACAAATCTGATTTAGTGGACTATTTTCTCTGCATCACTCTTTTTGGGTAAGGCATCATGGTGCTAATCCCAGAAGTACTAAGTGATTACTTTGGTACCTGTTGAATGAAGAGGATTACTGTATACCTGTTTGGACAAAACTATGCAAACAATCATCTGAACAATCTGTGAACAGGGGAGGATGTTTACTTTAGAAAAATGTCCAATACTAGAATTTTATATTAGCACAAATCTATTTTTTTAATTAATACAAATTATGTAAAGTGAAGTCAGACATAGCGATTGTCAACCCAGGGGATGAATGTTTGAGATTTTTAGAGGCATCAAAAGGGTATATAAGCCAAGTGCAATGGCTCATGCCTGTAATCTCAGCACTTTGGGAGGCCAAGGCGGTAGAGTGGCTTGAGGCCAGGAGTTTGAAACACAGTAGGACCCTGTCTCTCAAAAAAAAAAATTAATTAAAAAAAAATTTTCAGGGGATATAGAGAATATCCATCTGCAGACAGAGACTGTTTCATTTTGCAACCCTAATATTTTCAGAGGGTACCCCAATACAGTCCTTGGTCAGGATAAGAGGCTCTGCAGGCCAAGTCTACTGTTCACATCAAATACAGGTAGAGCGATGCCATATTCTCCACATTTGGAGCTCTGTCAGGCTGCTCCCCCTCTACCCTAGTCCTATCCAGTGATGTAGCAGGGGACATCATACTGATGTTGATCAAGAAAGGAAGAAGGTACAATCTTACTTCCAGGGTTTCCTAAGTGGAAGAGTGCCTTGGCAGTGATGGGTAGCCCAAGGCCCTTCCCAGGAAAAGAAGCAGGCACAGGGGCTAGGACTCAGGCTCCATTTTGACCCAACGTTTATTGTCCTTTTACAACATGTCATTTTTTTTTGGTTTAGAAACTGCTTGTGATTAGTTTTCCAACATTAACTCAAAAGCATGTAAAATAAAATCAACCTATTCTCTATATAAACACCCAGCAACTGTGGCCCCTCTCGCCCACCTATCCAGGTTGGATAGGGAGAAAAAGGGAGGGCTTGGGCAGCATTGAGTGAAGTGCAGATGCTTTACTGTGAGGGGTGGCAGTAGTGCCTTGGTTCACAACCCACACAGGTCCCCTGCACTGCTCCAAACTACAACAGAAATGGCATAGGCCCAAGGCCCAATTCCCTGTTGGTAATTCACTCTCTGCCTCCCAAACGAAAATCGCTTTTATTTTATCGCTTTTGTTTTGTATTTTTTTGCAACAAAAACCTATGTCCAGAGTCTGACTGTAGCTGAACTGTTCAGACTAAGGAATGGAGCAGGCCGTGGGCACACCCCTGGTCCCTCCTGGGCAAGTGCCCCCTCCCCCAGGGAACAAGGTCCAGCCAGGCCAGCTCACTGCATACTGGCCACCATCACTTAGCCATAGAGGTCATCGTCATTGTCTTCTGTGTAAACACTGCCACCTGTGCCGCCTCCACTGCCCTGACTGGGGCCAGCTCCACCCTGGTTCCCTGAAGGGAATCTGTGTGCACAAGAGCAGAGCCAAAAAAGAGGGTTAGGATAGGATCTGCATAAGGTTTCCACAACTACCCTTTAGCCTCCTTAAGACTCCCATCACCTTGTTTGCATAGGTCCCCAAGGCAATTTAAGCACTATCTAGTGCTCCCAACCAAGTTACCTGAAGCTGCCAAAGCCCCGACTCTGCTGAAGGGTCTGGGCAAACATCTCGTACTTCCGAATGTCATTGTCACTGACAGAACGACGGGCAAAGCGCATGGCTTCCTCAAAGTGATCTCGACGAATCTCAGGCACTGGATCATCCTCTTCTACCTCCTGTAGAGTTGGTAAACACCAATCACAAGGGCCAGTTAAGGCACAGCCTCGATGCTGTCACTGGTCTCCCTGCTTCCCATCACTGCAGTAATTTATTCCTCTCCCTTCTCCCTCCAACCCAACATGAATAAGCTGCCAGACCATACTTTCTAAAATTGAGTCACTGCTGTGCTTAAAAACTTATCAATGCATTCCGGAAAAGGGAAAATTACAGGGACAGAAATCACACCAGTGGTTGCCAGGAGCTATGGGAGGGAAGAAGATGTTGACTGAAGTGGCCTGAGCGAACTTTATGGGACGACAGAAATTTCTGTATCTCAACTGTGGTAGTAGTTATAGAACTTAAGCACATTTATCAAAAAAGCATGGTAATGACCAAAAAGGGAATATTTTTTTTTTTGTATTTATATCACACCTCAGAAAATCTAAAAACTACAAAAAAAAAGGCAAGCCAGGCTTGATGGCTGACACCTGTAATCCTAGCACTCTGGGAGGCCAAGGTGGGAAGATCACTTGAACTCAGGAGTTCAAGACCAGCCTGGGAAAGAGTGAGGACCCCCCCCCCCAATTTCTACCAAAAACAGAAATTAGCTGGGTGTCATAGTGTGGGCCTGTAGTCCCAGCTACCACGGAGGCTGAGACAAGAGGACTGCTTCTTGAGCCCAAGAGCTTGAGGTTGCAGTGAGTTATGATGACGCCATTGCATTCTACCTAGGGCAACAGAGTAAGACTATCTTAAAAACAAATAAATAAAATGGCAATGGCTCTCAGTGCTTACCACACTTGGATTACACCCTACCTAGTGGTCTCACTTCCAATAACATATACATTCTTAATCCTATCCAGTTTTCTCCAATTTCTGCAACCCTACTATTAGAGCAAGTTATTTGGGCTGTTTACTCCCTTTATCCAGATTCTACTCTCTTCATAGCCCAGCTCAAACCCTCTCTCTCCCATTGAGGCTACCCCAATTGCTTAGGAGATTGCTTCCATGGAAGGGAGGAGGAATGCTCTCTTCCAAAAAGTAAAGAAATTCATTCATTTATTTATCTATCTATTCATTCCCTAAGTCCCAAACATGATACCAGGATACAATGGGAAGCTAGTGAGATAAGAGTCTCTACCATTATGAAACTCATACACACACGCAAATTTTCCATTTTGGCAGGTCTATGGGGCCCTTCCCCGCAACCAGGGATAGGTTGATGGATCTTAGGTTTCAAGCCCTGCTGTTTGCTGCAGTCATACTTGACTTCCCTCATAGCGCCTCATTCAGACTGTGCATACTGCTTGCCCATTTCTTCTCAGCCTTATTCCAGACTGAATGGGTTTACCTCAGTATTCTCTTTGATGCCCTGCTAAGTATCTTCTCAGTCGCATGATCTTTCCAGTATCTTCTACTCTTAACTCTACTGCTTGATGGAAACTGTTCCCTGGCTCCCCAGGATTGGCACATCTGAGGAAAGGATGCAGACTCACCATGGCCGATGGGTTTGTCTGCCTCTCTCGTTCTCGTCTAATCTCACTCTCGATGGATTCACGGATGGCCAGCTTGCAAGCACGCTGGCAAATCTCTGTCAGGTCAGCTCCAGAGAAGCCATTAGTCATCTTTGCCAGGAACTCCAAATCCACATCCTAAGAAGCAACAGAGCTATCTTAGCATTTAGCCTCTCCTCCCCTGAGACACATAGATCTTTGGGCCACCAAAGCACTCCCAACACTCTAGTTTGCCCCATCATCTGTTGCCCCATTTTATTCTTGATTCTCCTAATATCCCTGAATCCTCCACTTTCCCTTTAGATCAAACCTAACCACAGAAATCCCCAGTGGAATGTTACCCAGGAACCAAACAGCACTCAACACCAGCTCAAGGATTCATAGAAGTCCCCACCCATGGCCACGTACCTTGGCAACTGGGGACTTGCGCAGGTTGGCCTTCAGGATGGCAACACGGGACTTCTCATCAGGAAGTGGGATATAGATGAGCTGATCAAGGCGGCCAGGTCGTAGGATGGCAGGATCAATGATGTCAGGCCGGTTGGTAGCGCCAATGATGAACACATTCTTTTTTGTGGACATGCCATCCATTTCTGTCAGGATCTGGTTGATGACACGGTCAGCAGCCCCACCACCATCTCCAATGTTACCACCACGAGCCTTGGCAATCGAATCCAGCTCATCAAAGAATAGCACACATGGGGCAGCTTGGCGGGCCTGCAGGAGGGACAGAATGACTCAAATCACTAACAAAACTGGGTTTCCTTTCCTAAAAAGGAAAACAAAGTGACCTTCACTTCCCCAGCTGAGCTGCCAGCAGTAAGGCCGTTTCAACTCTCCTAAAGAAACAAACTATTCCTGTCTTGCCCCTAAGCAAGTGAAGAGATAGCCCAGCCTCTGGTAGCTCACCTTGTCAAAGATTTCTCGGACGTTGGCCTCAGACTCCCCAAACCACATGGTGAGCAGCTCAGGACCCTTGATGGAGATGAAATTGGCCTGACATTCGTTAGCAATGGCTTTGGCCAACAAAGTTTTCCCACAGCCAGGAGGTCCATAAAACAGAACTCCCTTGGAAGGTGTCATGCCAAACTTGAGGAATTTATCTGGGTGCTCCACAGGATACTAGGAGGAAATGGAAAGACAGTTCAAGGCTATCTCCATATTATGAAAGAAACCTAACCAAACAGAAGCATCCCATCTATGATTTATCATGTACCCAATGGTGTAAGATCCAGGTTCTCTAGGAGCAGGCTCCTTAGTGCCTCAAACCTGAGAAAAGCAGGTTCCCAAGTTGTGCTTTCACAACTCTTGAAGAAAACGTGCCGACACCAAGACAACCCAGGTCAACTACAATGTGCTGCGGCAGTGACTCACCCTAGACCAAAAGTTACCCTACCTGGACCAGCTCCTGAAGCTCACGTTTGACATCCTCCAGGCCCCCAATGTCTTCCCAGGTCACCTGTGGCACCTCTACTACTGTTTCCCGCAGTGCCGATGGGTTACTCTGGCTCAAGGCCCACTAATAAAAAAGGAGGAAAAAGCGGGGATGAGACTTAACAGCGGAAGGATCAAAGTATATGTGTGTATACTTGAGGCGAGGGTATGGTCTTTACCCGGAAGTCATCCATAGTAACTGCCAGAGAGTTCATGACCTCAGCATCAATGGTCTCATCCTCTAGGTCAATGAGATCCATCTTCTTGCGGATGGCTTGCAGAGCAGCCTCTGAGCACAGGGCTGCTAAGTCAGCACCCACATGCCCATGAGTCTCATTGGCCACCTGTAGAGAGAAGATCTACTTACTGTGTTGTCTCTAAGACCCAGCTGCCTTAGGAGGCTCAGAGACAACAGAATCCTGGCCCTTTTCCCAAACTCCTATCTCTGGGTCCTCCCATTTCCTTGAACACATACATACTAGCAGTCTCATCACTGGCTGGATTTAAGTACCCAAGCCTGCCCCAATAATTCTGAATTGCTCTAATGCAAAGTCAACTGAGAAACATGCCAATCCACTTTCTTCGATTCAATCTCAGATCACGTCCTTTCCCCTGCCCAAAAATCAAAGCCAATCTTCTCACATTTTAAGCTTACATCCCTAGACAGTTCCCTGAAACTGCCTGGAGAAAAGCTATCCTAACTCCTGATCAGCCCTCATCACCACTCCACCTGTTCCAGGTCCACATCATCTGCCAGCTTCATGTTCTTGGTATGAATCTGAAGAATTTCCAAGCGTCCTGTTGCATCAGGGATTCCAATATCTACCTCCCTGTCAAAGCGACCTGTGGGACAGTGTATGAACACAAACAGGGCTCATTCCTAGTCCAGAGGAAAGAAGGGACAGGCCTAAGGTGACCAAACATCTTAGCCCAAGATTGTCCTGGTGTTAGCACTAAAAGTCCCACGTCCTGGAAAATCCCTCAGTCTGAGGAAAACCAGGATAGTTGGTCACTCTGGATAGGACATAGGATAAAGGAAAAGGACACCAGGGCCCTATCACTGCAAACAGCTTCAAGAAATCCTCAGGATTAGGTGACTTAGATGAAGGACAGAAGAGGGATCATGGAGATTAAACCCAGTAGAACTATACTCTCCCTATGAGCAAGGACAGGGTTGAGAAACCTGGGGTCCTCACCAAATCGTCGTAGGGCTGGGTCAATGCTATTGGGTCTGTTGGTTGCTGCCATGACAATCACATGTGCTCTCTGCTTTAGGCCATCCATGAGGGTCAACAACTGTGATACAATACGCCGCTCCACTTCCCCATGAGTCTGTTAGAACAGGATGTCTGGTCAGAAGTCAAGTCAGGACCTTCCAACTCCCCACCATCCCCTCAGATAAGCTCCTACTTTCTCTCTTTTGGGAGCGATGGCATCCAACTCATCAATAAAGATGATAGCAGGTGCATTCTTCTCAGCCTCCTCAAAGGCTTTACGAAGGTTGCTCTCAGACTCACCAGCTAATTTGCTCATTATCTCAGGACCTGGAAGGATACAGAATGGAGACAATAACAAAACTATATTCTTTCCTAGTACCCAAAAGAAATCAGTTAACTTGTTTGTCCAGCCCAGAGACAGGTCCTAGGTGAGAAGGTGGTAACCTGCATCTACCTTCTCAGAGCCTCTATCAGCCATTATCCCAAAATAACCACCAGGCCAGGCTGGAAAGAAGCCAAGGGACTCAGTACATTTCTCACAGTGGAGCTGAAAGTATAAAGATGATAGGAGATGCTCTAGGACCTCTACCCCAGCTAAACAGCATTCTCAAAGAGCCAGTGATCTCAGCCCATCTTCTTCAAACCCTCTCAAATCAGTGAGCATGCATCTTTTGATTACTCACTCTAGCTTGCTCCCCCAGCCAAATGTCTTCACCTGTCCACAATCTTTCTCAAGGGGAGATAAGACAGGAAGCACAAGTATAAACTATGTTTCCCTTGATGCTCATGGGTCCGTAACACACCCCACCAGAAGAAAGATGCTGAAGTGTGTACACAGGGGCATGAGTACAAATGGAGCTCTCCAGCTCATGAGCCCAGCTAAGAATTAGGTCTAGTTTCTTGGGGTAACTTAGAAAAATTCCCAACACTAGTCAGACACAAGATGAACCAAGTCTCTTACCATTGATCAAGAAGAAAAAGGCTCCAGTCTCATTTGCCACAGCTCGAGCAATCAGGGTCTTCCCTGTCCCAGGAGGTCCATAAAGCAAGATTCCCCGAGGTGGCTGAGACCAACACAGAGTTTGATTAGGTTCAGACTCTCACATTCTCCCAATCCCATTCACCCTAAAATGGCTTGACTAAGTCTCCAAATAGAGGGTGAGAATCCGGCCTCAACCCTGAGAGCAAGCCCTTAGCTGTAAATGCTAGGAGAGAGTTTACTTCAGGCCATACTCAGTCCTATTACTAATAGGTAAAATACTGCTAGAAAACTGGCAACATTTATGATTGCAATTTGCACTGGAGACTAAGGGCAGAGAAACCACCCTAAGAAACTCTATTGTAAGTGAGTGTGAAGATCCTGGGACTAGGGCTCAATCTTAGACAAACAATAGGGTCAAGGACTAGTTAAGCCATTTTAAGAATCAGGGTCTAATCTCTGCACCACCAGAGGCTCACTCACTGTAGTAACCACAACCAAACAGTATTTATTATCATGTTGGAATGCATTCCTTTACAATCACAAGTTTTCTTCTTTGAAGCCACCTTTTCTATGATCTCATCTACAGGCAGGACATAAAAACTGCCCACACAGAAAATGAAACTATTTGTACAACACAACTAAGGAAAGGAATAATTTCATCTTCAGTGTGTCCCATGATATAGAAAAGGTCGGGAAGCTACTTTATAGAACAGCAACTCTCAAATGTTTGACTCAGGATCCTCTATACTCTACAAATTTCCTTAACTTCTACTTCTTTTGGGTGACATTGCTCTAGATAGGTTGGCAAACTATGGTGATATTTGTTTTTATAGGGTCCATGAGACAAGAATGGTTTTTATATTTTTAAAGGATTGTAAAAAAAAAAAAATTCAACAGAGAATGTAATTAGCCTGCTCTGTTCTAGACCATTAGCAGCCTTCTATAAACTCAAAGAATATATTACCCCTCTAATCCAAGGCAATAATGAAAGCCATGTATGAACAGTTCCAGGATTAGACACTGAGTAGTGACTAATCACCACCCTAGAATTGATCCCACAGAGCCTAGGCTGCTCACCTTCACACCAATTGCCTTAAAGAGGGCAGGATGTCTCAGGGGCAGCTCCACCATCTCCTTTATCTGAGCTAGCTGCTTCCTGCAGCCACCAATGTCATCATAGCCCACTTCATTCAAGGATTCTTCCTCATCCTGAATATGGAGGAGACAAAGAAAGGAGAAGGCAGGAATGCTATATCAACAAAACTTGAATTTCTCCAAGTCATTCCATTATCTAGTGTGCAAAAATCTGCTGTGTGAGTTTAAGAAGATTCTTCTCTGAAGGGACCCTGTCTCAAAGAACAACCATAAAAATCCCAAGGCAGGCTGGGCATGGTGGTTCATGCTTGCAATCTTAGCACTTTGGGAGGCTGAGACAAGAGGATCGCTTGAGGACAGGAGTATAAGACCAGCCTGAGCAAGAGCGAGACCCCCATCTCTATAAAAAATAGAAAATTAGCCAGGCATGGTGATGTGTCCCTGTAGTCTCAGCTACTTGGGAAGCTGAGGCAGGAGGATTGCTTGAGCCCAGGAGTTTGAGGTTGCAGTGAGCCATGACGATGTCACTATACTCCAGCAGGGGTTGAGAGTGACACCCCTGCCTCAAAAACAGAAATAAAAAAAATTATGAAAAATCCCAAGACAAACATTTCTAGCACAGTGCTTCCCTTTCAAGCTGTCCTTAGTCTTACCAGGAAGGATTCCCTAAAACCTGAAGCTGGAAACCCTGGGAATGGGCACAAGCATGGACACCATCATCAGCTTTACTTCAAAAATGACTCCGGGCCGAGCGCGGTGGCTCACACCTGTAATCCTAGCACTCTGGGAGGATGAGGCGGGTGGACTGCTCAAGGTCAGGAGTTTGAGACCAGCCTGAGAAAGAGCGAGACCCCGTCTCTACTAAAAAATAGAAAGAAATTAATTGGACAACTAAAAATATACAGAAAAAATTAGCCGCGCATGGTGGCGCATGCCTGTAGTCCCAGCTACTCGGGAGGCTGAGGCAGAAAGATCGCTTGAGCCCAGGAGTTTGAGGTTCTTGTGAGCTAGGCTAACGCCATGGCACTCTAGCCCGGGCAACAGAGTGAGACTCTGTCTCAAAAAAAAAAAAAGACTCCAGGCCAGGCGTGATGGCTCACGCCTGTAATTCTAGCACTCTGGGAGGCCGAGGCGGGCGGATTGCTCAAGGTCAGGAGTTCGAAACCAGCCTGAGCAAGAGCGAGACCCCGTCTCTACTAATAATAGAAAGAAATTAATTGGCCAACCAAATGTATATAGAAAAAAATAAGCCGGGCATGGTGGCGCATGCCTGTAGTCCCAGCTACTTGAGAGGCTGAGGCAGAAGGATCGCCTGAGCCCAGGAGTTTGAGGTTGCTGTGAGCTAGGCTAACGCCACGGCACGCTAGCCCGGGCAACAAAGTGAGACTCTGTCTCAAAAAAAAAAAAAAAAAAAAAAAGACTCCAATCACTTTTATCTTTTGGATTTAACCTGATTTTTAAAATTCCTGACATTAGTTATTTCCAGAAAACACCCAGGCCCAGAAATGAACAGCTGGAAGGTTTCCCACCTCTGAAAAGAAGCTTAGTTCCAAAGAGCACTCAGTCTTGATAATTACCATCCAATCATGAGATTGGATACTGGGATCAGGGAGAAAACTAACCTCTCGTTTGATAGGCTCCCCTTCACAGTGGATCACTGTGTCTGGCGCAACAATGCAGTAAGGGCTAGGATCTGTCTCCACCACTTTGAACTCCACAGCACGCATCCCACCCCGTACAAGGAAAATGTCTCCTATGAAAGCAAGCAATACAAGTACAGTTACAGGCATCAACTACAAGATCAAGTGAGAATTCCTCATTAGATCCTAGGTTCTAAAATGACAAGCTCAGCCAGGCATGGTGACTCACACCTGTAATCCTAGCACTTTGGGAAGCTGAGGCAGGAACATCACTTGAGGCCAGGAGTTTGAGACCAGCCTGGGCAATTGCGAGACTGTCTCTACAAAAAATTAGCCAGGTATGGTGGCATGTGCCTGTAGTCCTAGCTACTTGGGAGGCTAAGGCAGGAGGATCCACTTTAGCCCAGGAGTTTGAGGTTGCTGTGAGCTATGATGATGCCACTGCACTCTAGCCCGGGGAACAGAGTCAGACCCTGTCTCAAAATAAATAAATTAAATAAATAAAAATAAAATGACAAGCTCATCAGATATTGCCCTATCTCCACCCTCCCCACCATTATAATAGTAAGCACCAAACAAGAGAAGAAAGCTAAACTGTGAAGAGTCCCTCTGCCACTCAAGAAGACAGTGAACAAAACCTGATGTATCAGAAGCCCATGAAGTTTTGACTTCCGGGGTATAGTTAGCCCAAGTTTTCATTATAACCACCAGTGGTAGAGCTGTGCACTTTAGACTGTGACACAGGCAAAACAGACTACCTCCTTCAGAGATCCACGAGAGGAGAGCTTGCTCTCCTGGAGCAGAGAGGGAGGGAAGATTCATGAGCACGTACATAGGATGCATGAGTTTACACACATATATGAAAATGAGGCCGGGCGTGGTGGCTCACGCCTGTAATCCTAGCACGCTGGGAGACCAAGGCAGGCAGACGGCTCAAGGTCAGGAGTTCGAAACCAGCCTGAGCAAGAGCGAGACCCTGTCTCTACTAAAAATAGAAAGAAATTAACTGGACAACTAAAAATATACAGAAAAAAAAAAAATTAGCTGGGCATGGTGGCGCACGCCTGTAGTCCCAGCTACTCGGGAGGCTAAGGCAGGAGGACCACCTGAGCCCAGGAGTTTGAGGTTGCTGTGAGCTAGGCTGACGCCACAGCACTCTAGCCCAGGCAACAGAGTGAGACTCTGTCTCAAAAAAAAAAAAAAAAAAAGAGATGATGCTCCAAGGTTTATTCTCTAAAAACTACCATCCCTAAGCTTAGTTCCTAAAATTATCTCTCACCTTTCCGGATGGGTCGATAAGCTTCCAGGAAGTATGGCTTAAGGTATACCTCAAATAGATTGCCAGTTATGCCTTCCACTGTGTCATCAATGGGCAGCACGTGGATACGCTTGCCGTACTTCACATCAGGGCATGGCTGGATGCTGAGAATGACAAGCAGACTCCATATTACCAACCATACTGCAGACTCAAGCACTGGGCGTGCATAACGGCCAGCCACAGACAGCTGATGGTGAGTGAAAGAGAAAAGGTAGGGATGGCTTTAGGTGAAGAGAAGAAGGAGAGTAGGGTGGGATTGAGGGCAAAGGAACCGCCAAGTACAACTAAGACAGGTCCAACTCAGGGTTGGGTAGAAGATGCCACTAAAAGAGGCTGCTAGGGCAGCCTATGCCTAATCAATGAGCCAAAATCAAAAGCCACACATTTAGAAATCCCATAAAGACATGCAGAGTCTTCAGTGAGAGATATCAAAGATAATCCCTGTTAGCTAATATTGGTGACTCAATATTACAAGGGAAGAGCTTAATCTAGCAAGTGTCCAGGTCAGAGAAATACAAGTAAAAACAAAAAAACAATCTTAGCTGGACAGGTTAGAACACCTTGAGAAAGTGAGAAGCACACCCAGGAAGAAAGCTACATGAAATTTAACCATGAAAAAGAATCAGAAGTCTGGGATGATCTCAGCCACGTAATGGGTGGTTGTGTAGCAGTGGCTAGAGGTGACTCCAAGATAGGGAAACCTATTGCCTACAGTTATATAGGAACAAACAAAATCATTCACACTGGAGCTATCCCAGGTCTAGCTACAACTATTCATTCCTCCTAGTAAACTTAGGTCCTTAAAAGACCTGCTAGGACCCACCTTCCATGCCCACACCACCACTTCATTCAAGCCCTAACATAAACCATTAACTGAACACAGTAGCAAGAAAGTAAAGAGGTTACTGGTAGATACACACCCTCAAATGGCATCTTAAACCATGGTATAAGTTATACCTCTGGAAGGAAAAAAATAAAGGCATCAAGAAAGTCACAGAAATGCTACCTTGTCCCAAGGACCATGTAGGGATGGATTTTGAAGTCCCAAGAAGGCAGAACAGAAATCTAAAGACAACCCAAGGCATAAGTCTTCCCATGGCCAGGAGACTTGCTACATACAGCTGCCAAGGACTTTGTCCTGCCTGTAATGCAGGCTGTTTCTGGCCTCCCATCCCTGAGGGGTCAAGAACCCCACACACACCTGATGACATCCCCTAGGCGAACACGAAGGTTATTCCGAACAACTCTATTCATTCGAATCTTCTCATCAGAACATGTGTCATCAGAAAGCACAATGCACACAGCTTCTCGCCTCTTCTTTCCCTTCAGCAACACTGTGTCACCTCGGAACAACTGCAATTCATCCATCTTGGGCTGAGGAAAGAAGGTTAAGGCCTTTTGGTGACTGGGCAGAAGGGGAAAAGCAGCAGCCCTGGAGGTTGGGAATCCCAGTAAACCCCACTCTATTTGTGGTCACTGCAAGAAAAATAAGAAAAGAAACCTGGGAAAATCCCTCAAATAAATACAATAAGGAAAGATTGGTCAGTGGATCCAACTTACCTGGGACAAGGACACCACACTGTTGTCCTCATTGATGGCTTCATCGACAATTAACCGATTGGGTCGGTTCTTCTGTTTGAGAATGGCTGTTGATAGGTCATCACCTTTTGAACTAGAAGGAGGAAATGAAATCAGTCCCAATAGATGCTCTAGCCCCAGGGGCCCCACCAGTCTCTAAAACTCACATTTAGGAAAGAAATAGTGAATAGATGAAGCTATCACTATAACAGAGAGCTCAGATGAAGGAAATTCAGCCAAGGTCACAAAAAGCAGTATCTAGCATATATTACAATACTCATTCCAGTAGCTGTTGGTATTTTGTGCACTGATGTCCCAGCTATAACGCCCCAAGCGAGTGATCCTGTCCCAGGGTCAGAAAACTACGGCCTAAGAAGACATGGTAGAAGTGGAGGCTGTATAGCAATTAGAGAAATTAAAGTAGTCTTAGATTATATAGAATAGTGGTTAAGAGCAGGGGCTCTGGAAAAAAAAGAGCAAGGCTCTATAGTCAGAACTATTGGGTCTGAATCCCAACCCTGTCACAGTGTAATTGTGATCGTGGGCAAATTAGCTAACCTCTCTGGACTTTTGATGTCCTCTGTAAAATGGTGGATGTAGTAACACCTATGTCAAAGACTTATTGTCTGATGGGAGATGATGAATGTAAAGTGCTCAACACAACGTCTGGCACATGGTGTTAATGATCACCATGATTAGCACTGCAGCGCAAAGTACAAGCTCTTTCTTTGCTAACCTTGCAGGGGAATGAAATGAGTAAAACCACTTCCTTTAGGTCAGGGAGGTCTCAAGTCCTACCAGGCAAGCCTGGGGACGAAGAAGCAGAATCATTAGCAGTACACTCTTCACAGGCTAAACCTATTGAATGCTAGAGCATTCCACAGTACCAAAGGAATGTTAACCACAAAGACCATCATATGGGGGACCAGGGAGAGGGGATACTAATAGATCTGAAACCTTCAGAAAGAGGCTCAAGCTCAAAAGGAGCTTCACAGTAATTAAAGCAAAGGCACATAATTCCATAGAGTTGGTTCAAAAAGTCCAAATCAAGAAATGCTGAGAATTGGGGCAAATCTAAATCCCTCTCCCCCAAATCAAGGTTGCCTAGGTCTAAACTCTGTTTTTCTTTAAGACACAGGCTCTCACTCTGTGGCCCAGGCTAGAGTGCAGTGACACTATCATAGCTCACTGTAACTTTGAACTCCAGAGTAGCTAGGACTACAGGAACATGCCATCAGGCCCAGTTAACTTTTTAATTTTTTATGAAGACGGGGTCTCTCTTTGTTACCCAAGCTGGTCTCGAACTCCTGGCCTCAAGCAGTCCTCTAGGATCGGCCTCCCAGAGTGTTGGAATTATAGGCCTGAGCCACCATGCTCAGCCTAAATCCAGTTTCTATCATTTCCTAAAAGCTAGAGGATCACTCACTGGGACAGTGACATCAATTTTGTACCTAGCTCATCTCGAGCCTTCACTTACTAGACTCAATGAGCTCTCCCTTAGAACTACCTTCTCTTACTAAGGCTCAGGAAAACATGAGCGTTAAACAAAATACAAAAGGTCAGGCAATGGAAGAAGCAAACAAAATAAATTTTTACAAAATTATTTCTTCATTTAACAAATTAATGCATATTTATTACATGCCAGGCACTGTTGTAGGGGCTGGGGATACAGAAGTCAACAAAATGGGACAAACAGTATACTCTGTTCACAACTGCAAGAAAAAGAAAACAAGATGTTTGTGCTATAGAATACCACCTAGGGAGCCATAGGATTTTTACATCTTTTGGTCTTGATACACCCAACAGAAATATAAACCCCATTCATCTAACAAAGTGGTAAGCTTTATGCTGACCCTCACACATAGGCTGCATCTTTAACCACTGTCTCTAAACTTGTTTCCAATGACAGTTTCCTCAGCTCAAACTTCCCTTCCCATACCCTAAAGTGTGCTACTCTGGACACAATGCTGTAGAATAAGCAGACTCTTCCACTGCTTTTCAACACCCTGGAGGTCAAGCATGGTCAATGTGACAGCTAAGGGCAATGTCAACCGAACGATTCTCACTCCTAATCCATCAAAATACCCTTTCAGGGGCTGATCATATTCCTTCTTGATCTATAGAACTGGGGCTGGAGACTAAAAAAGTGTCAGGTGCTTCTAATCATCAGTTTGCACTTTAATCTCAAAGCTGCATTCTAGGAAAACTTCCAATCTGCCACCATTCCTGACCCTGGCTCTGGAGATGACTGGTATGCCCTTTCTTTAAGGTAAAGACCTCTAATTCCCAATCTACCTACAAAGATGAGAGAATTAGCCTGACCATGGGACAACATCAGTTCTAGACAGTCTTTGGGAACATTCTCATGGTCATGTGCATGAATCAGGCCCTTTCTAGAACCTCAACAGGCCACAGGGGACTTTGAGGTATGAGTCATCAAACATGACCTAGAGGTTAGAAACTACCTATGATACCAGGTTCCAATAATTTTAATTTTTTATTTTTCTTTTTGAAAATAAAAGATTGACTGGATATAACCTAAGAAAATATTCTAAGTATTAATAAGTGGTCCTTTTTTTTTTTTTTTTTTGAGACAGAGTCTCACTCTGTTGCCTGGGCTACAGTGCTGTGGCATCAGCCTAGCTCACAGCAACCTCAAACTCCTGGGCTCAGGCGATCCTCCTGCCTCAGCCTCCCGAGTAGCTGGGACTACAGGCATGCGCCACCATGCCCGGCTAATTTTTTTTTTCTGTATATTTTTAGTTGTCC
>CAUYRT010039445.1:0-29161 GCA_963574885.1 Lepilemur ruficaudatus | reverse complement strand
ATAATTTCATTTCCTCCTTTCCAATTTGGATGCCGTTTATTTCTTTCTCTTGCCTCACTGCTCTGGCTAGGACTTCCAATGCTATGTAGAATAGAAGTGATGAAAGTGGGCTTCCTTGTCTTGTTCCAGTTCTTAAGGAGAACACTTTCAACTGTTCCCCATTCAGTAGGATGTTGGCTGTGGGACTGTCATATATGGCTTTTTAATTTTGAGGTATATTCCTTCTATGCCGAGTTGGTTGAAGGTTTTTATCATGCAAAGTAATCTGAAAACTAAAAGAGCAACTACCAAGTTCCTTTTGAAATAAATAATATTGAGAGGAGAATACTATAAATTTTGATAGTAAATCTTAAAACAAATAGTACGTGCATTTAACTGAGTATCATATGATCATATATTTCCCCAGGTCATTAATTGGTAAATTGTTTTGTGTAACATTCAAGATGCTATTTCATTTTTTTTCTTTGAGAAGACCCCATACATAAGTAGAAGTACTGAGATACAGGAGGAAGTAGCACGAACCAATTTTTGCACCTGGCCTAGCATCGCCTCCTGTGTCCCTGTGTTGTTGTCCCTTTCCCTCCTCTTCCTTAAAGCCCAGGTCAATGACCCCTTATTCCTGAAGTATTCTTTGAATCTCCTTCTTCCCCTTTCACATAGTGGTAGGAGTTCAGATGTTAAAAGCAGATTCCTTGGGTAAAGAAAGCCTATTGCTTTAAATTCACTTTAAAGTAGTGCTATGGGCTGAGTAGTGCTGCTCTCTGATTTGTGTGGTGAAGCCCTAAGCCCTAGTACAGCAGAATTTGCCTGTGTTTGGAGATAGGGCCTTCAAAGAGGTGATTAAGTTAAGCTGAGGCTGTTGGGGTGGCCTTTAAGTCAATCTGGCTTTATAAGAAGACATTGGAGCACATGGGAGACATCAGGGTTGCTCACACAGGGCAAAGATGATGTGGGGACGCCGTGAGAAGGTGGCCATCTCAGATCAAGGAGAAAGCTCTCAGAAGGAACCAAACCTGCCAACACCTTGAACTTCTGTGGTGTAAGCCACCTCCTCTGTGCGATTTTGTTACGGTAGCCCTAGAAAGCCAACATACGTACTAATAGCTACTAATCGCTGCTATCTGAGACCCTTGCCCATGTACAGGTTGTACATGTAGGGAAGGGTGATGGGTGTTAGAAGGAGGGGTGTCACAGCACAGGGATGAAAGAAAAGAATAGAGGACATCAAAAGCCGACGTAGTTCTTCAATCATTTATGGAGGATTCTGAGGCAGTCATGACTTTATGCTTTAGCAGGGGAAGAATAAATTCTAGTCTCTATTGCTAAGAAACAAGGAGCATCACAATGGCAAAAGGTATATAAGGAATACATTTCAAAAAAAAAATAAAACCCAAAGAACTAATAATACATCAGTTAGTATAGCAAATGTGTGAAAGAGATTTAAGCAGAGAGAGATTAAAATTCCCAAACTTTTTCTCAAGTTGAAGACTCATCAAAAATGTGCCCCATTTCCTTCAGGCACTGCTGGGTGACTGGAGTCTAACAGTGCAGTTCTTATGGGACACAACTGCATTTTAGCAATGTGAGCAATGAATATGTAAGGCTCCAGTCAGTGGTATCACTAGCTGGGCAGGTAAGTCCAAAGGAGTGACAAGCTCCTAGAACCAATCCAATCACACAGCTCTATACCTTATTTAAACTGAAGGCTAAATCTGATTAAATCCTAGAATCACCTAAGACATGTAAAAGCACATACAATTTTGTTTGAAAGGAGGGGACATTGAGTAGAAACCTATGTACTAAGCCTTACAGAAAAGATACCAGAATAAGAAGAAATACAAAAACATAGAAAAATGATAAAAGGAAGGAGAAAGAAAGGAGAAAGGAGAAAGGGAAGGAACAAAGGAGGGAAGGGAGGGGAAAAAAGAACAAAAAGTAGAAAGCAGGTGAAAGGAACATAAGGACAAAGAAGACTGGGGGAAGGAAAATAAGAAGTGACTTATTTAGTGCTCAACTCAGTTGACAGTTACACCCTATTAGTCCCCTCTTATTGTGTAACAAACTACCCCACAATTCAATGTCTTAAAATATCAAGCTGCTTTTCATTTGTTGTTGTTATTATTGGATTTGTGAGTCAGTAAGGACGGCTGTGATTTAGGATGTAGGTCAACAAGGTTTGGAGCAGGTTAGAGGTCAAGGTCACTCATTGCAGGCTTGGCTAAAAGCCAACAGCTGCTTGAGACATGTTCCTCTGTGACAAATCATGAAAGAACGAAATCCAAGCTGAATAGTATAAGAGCATTTAATGCTTCTGCTCACATCACATCTACTAAAATTCCACCGACTAGCAAAATTCACATGGTAAAGCGTGAGGTTAATGGGGATGGGAAGCTCTCTACCCGCAGTGAGAGGGTCAGGGTGGGAGGGCTGTGCAGTTATGCAAACCACCACAGTGAGCGCTGCTTCCCTCTGATGTTATGGGCATCAATAGTAAGTATTCTGAACAGCAAACAAATTGCCAAGAAGTCTGTGCTAGTTACACTTTACTCAATTTTGAAGGCTTTAGGAATGAACTCAGAAACCAATTCCTCTTTCTTTGCACACTTCTTTATGAGTTGATAAGCTGATCTCTAACCCCTTGCAGATGATAAGCAGGGCAGGAATTCACAAGTGAGAAATAGGCATGCTCTAAGAAAATGAACTGGAAGCCACAGAAGTGATTGACCTGTACTCTTATACTTTCCTCAGCACATCCTGCCACTGCAATACAAACACAGATGGTCAAAGTGACACAGACATACTTTGCCTTTCGCATTTCATCTTATTGGGCTTTGTAGATACTGCGTATTTTTTTTGTTTGTTTTTTATTTTCCAAAATAAAGGTTTGTGGCAGCCCTACGTTGAGCAAGTCTATCGGTACCATTTTTCCAACATCATGTGCTCACTTCATGTCTCTGTGTCACATTTTGGTAATTCTTACAATATTTCAAACTTTTCCGTTATTATTACATCTGTTATGGTGATCTGTGATCAGTGGTTTTGATGTTACTATTGCAATCATTATGGAGTACTCTGAATCATGCTCATGTAAGACAACAAACAATTGATGAATGTATGTGTTCTGACTGCTCCATGGCCTAGCCATTCCCCATCTCTCTCCCTTCCCTTGGGCCTCCCTATTACTTCATACACATCAAAATTGAAATTAGAATAATTAGTAACCCTGCAATGGTTCAAGTGAAAGGAAGTGTCACACATCTCTCACTTGAATCAAAAGCTAGACATGATTAAGCTTAGCAAGGACGTTATATTGAAAGCTGAGACAGTTCAAAAGCTAGTCCTCTTGCACAATATGGTTAGCTAAGTTGTGAATGCAAAGGAAAAGTTCTTGAAGGGAAACAAATGTGCTACTCCAGTGAACACATGAATGATAAGAAAATAAAACACTCTTATTGATGATATGGAGCTGGTAGAAGATCAAACCAGCTATAATATTTCCTGAAATCAAAGGTTAGTCCAGAGCAAGGCCTTCAACATCAAGGCAAAACCCTTCACCAGCAAAAATATTACAAAGCACTAATGGTGCAGATGATTGTTAGAAATTTTTTTAACAATAATACATTGTTAAATTAGGTATGTACATTTCTAAAATATAACACTATTGCACTCTTAATAGACTACAGTATAGTGTGCGCACAACTATTATATGCATTAGGAAACAAATAATTTCTTGTGACTGCTTGGTCACAGTATTTGCTTTATCGCAGTGGTCTGGAACTAAACCTGCAGTACGTCTGAGGTATGGCTGTATCTGGAACTAAACTTGCTTTGTATCATATTCTTTTTCTCTTAGTTGCCCCATAAGCTATAGCCACAGTATAACTTTTGACCTAATGCCTTCTCTGTTGCAAAATTTTAACTCCCACTCTTTGCAGTGCCAATTAGCAGAAAGAAGACGACTCTCACACAAATACATCCTGTTCACTGAATGCCTCATGCAGCCCTCTGGCTGACACCTTCTCTTCTCCAAAAGGATAACTTAATTTGCATCCTTAACTGTACATCCTCGTACATCTTATTCACTTCCCTTTTCTTCTCCATTTGCCTTTTAAAATGTTGTCTTCCAACTTCAAAAGAAAAAAAAAAACAAATTTCTGTTGAAATGCACATCCTTGCCCTTTTGCTCACTCTAGTTCCAGGATCACTGCCTTCAAATAAGCTCCCCGAACTCACTGCTGAGACATGTGGACCATTTATTCTCTTGCCCTGCCATCCTTCATAACTGATTCACCGATAAAATATATATTTATCCTTCCTAAAAATTTTTACAAATTAATTAAACCTCTCAATTTTTTCTGTGTTCTCACTCAATTATTATATTGTCCCCACTTTTTATTACTTTTAATCATTGTTTTGCCCCCAGTAAACATCTCACTTCTTCCTTCACTCTGTGAATTGGTTCCACGATCTTTCACTTTATTCTTATAGATATCCTCATTTCCATTACCTCACTCTCTTTCCAACAAACTCACAGCAAACATCCAAGTTCAGCATAAATGCAATCAACTCCTTTCTCTATGCCTACATCTGGGTTATGAATATTTCCAAAAAATCAGGAAAACCTTTGAAAGTGGTTCCATTATAGATTCATGGCAGCAGAGTATTACAGAGGCGCCAGTGCTTCTAGGGACTGACTGCACGTTTCCTGCTCTCTACTGACCCCTAGGGACAGAGGCTGCTGCGTCTTCTGCGGCGTCTGGGAACACAGCCACGCAAGGCAGCAGATCAACTTCAGTGAACAAGTGGAAACACTGGCACACTGTAAGAATACCAAGAGTCAGAGATAGGAAGGATGGATGGAACAAGCGGAGTTGGTTCATCCTCCCTACATCTTTTTTTTCACTAAGAAAACAGAACAAATGAAAAAGTAATAAGAGACTGTAGGAAAATTCAACTAGTGCACATAGAAAAAAGAAGCACTTGTGAAACAAAAATATATTACTATCTAATAAAATGTCAATAGACGAGCTGAAGGAGAGTATGGTTTGTCACTTGAAGGGGTTTGAATTAATGGACTTGGTTATCTAAAAACAGAAGAAGCTAAAATGAGAAACTAAAAGTCAATGGCATGAGGAATAAAATGAGAAATCTGTAGCATAGACCCACATTATTACACAAATAATATTATACCCAAAATAGACATTTTAATGGATGGGAGAGAGACAGAAGAAATTGTTCCCAAGGTGAAGAAAGGTCTGAATCACTTTGCTGAGCTATCCCATTAATCAAAGCATGATTGCTAAGAACAGGCAGATATCTAAATTCATGCAGTGGTAAAATTCCTGAATTACAACAAAGGAGAACATTCTATAATCTTTAAAACAAAGAAATGTAGTATTTACAGAGTGAGAGGAGACAGAGAGGCCAATGGAAAAATGGAGAGAAGAAACGGGGAGAGGGGTTTGCAGTGGGAAGAAGAACAAAGAGACGATGATGTCAGGAACTGAAGCACGGTTACTTAGTAACACAGATCCTACAGAGTTTAAAGGGATGATGAGCAAAGAACAGCAGGAACAACGTGAATCCAACAAATATGGCAAAATAAAATTTATCAAGATTGATACAAGACGAAACAAAATCTGATTAATTTTATAGCTATTAAATTAATTGAATTCAGAATAAAAAACTTGCCCATATGATTTCACTGTTGAATTCTATCAAACAAAGAATAAGTAACACCAATCTTATGCAAACTCTTTCAGCAAAAATAGGCGAAAAAGAGCATAATCCTGATACCAAATCCTGACAAAGAAGTACCAAAAAAAAAAAAAATTAAAATACAGATGAATAACCTTCATAGACATGTGTTCAAAAATTCTGACAATATTAGAAATCTATGTCCAAAAATAATTAAATGGATCTACATTCAACATTAAACAAGAAAATGGAATTTAGAGAAGGAGAAAACATCTCTTTGGGACATATGTTGCTACAAACTAACCCCCCAAATAACAATTATTACTGTGTCTCTAATTTTTGAGAGTTGATCAAAATCTGCAAGAGTTTTTGCTTGGGATCTCTCCGATGATTGCAGTCAGATGCGTGTGGAGGCTGCAGTCAGCTAAAGGCTCTCTGGAACATTATGTCCAAGATGGCTCACTTGCATGGATGTTACTGGGTACCGGTTGTGAGCTGGAGCCGTGGACTGGCACACCTGCCCAGAGCCTCTCTATTTGGACTGTGTCTCTCTCGATACAGAAACTGGGTATCAAGTGGGGGATTCCCAGAGTAAATATTCCAAATAAAGTATGCAGAAGCTGCCAAGCCAATTAAGGACTATTCCTGGACCTTGCAAAGTTCCTCTCCATTGTATTCTACTGTTCAGTGAAGACAAGGGACCCACCAAGACTCAAAAAGTTGAGGAAATAGAAATCACCTCTTAATGGTAGAGGAGCAAAGTAATATTATAGGTCAGCATTTGGGATGGGAAATATTGTTGCATCTATCTTCGGAAAATAAAATCTGCCACAGTTGGCCCTATAGCCACAAGAATTTGCATCCTTTCCATGTGTATAATACACTCACCCCTGCCCACAAGAACCCAAAGTTTCAGCCCATTACGGTATCAGCTGAAAGTCTAGTATCTCATTATCTAAATTTAGTCCAAGTGCAGATGAAGTTCCCCAAGTGTGGTTCCTGAAGTACATTTTCCTCTTAAGATAAAGACCTGTGAACTAAACAGACTAGTTATATTTCCCCACCCCAGACATCTAGTATAATATAGTAAGAAAGGGATAGCATAAGAATAATAGGCACTCCTGTTCAAAATGGGGGAAATTGGATGTATGTCCTATTTACTGGTCTATCTGAAATCTGAAATCCAGTTGGGCATGTGTTGCCACTTCCTCCATTAAGACCCAGCCCTGATTCTTCAAAGCTCATCGCTTCGGCCCCTGGGTTTGTAGCTGTGCTCTGTGAGTCATCCATTTTATTTAACAACAAATGAAATAAAATATTTCAATTTCCATAGGAAATGAGCTAAAATGCAGTGTAAGATTGTCAAATAAGACTCACACAAAATAGAGATCTCACCTGGTGTTATGAGTTGAATTATGTTAACCCAAATTCCATACATTGAAATCTTAACCCCCAGTACTCAGAATGTGACTGTATTTGAAAATGGAGTCATTGCAGATATAATTTAATTAAGATGAGGTTCTACATCAGTATTGTGTGCCTTTAATCCAATATGACTGGTGTTCTTATAAAGAAAGGGATATTTTTTCTTTGAAAAAGACATTATTATACATAGATAGCAAATACTAATATGAAAAGATGATCCACATATATATAATCAGGGAAATACAAATAAAAACAATGAGATATCACTACACACATACTAGAATGGCCAAAATCCAGAACACTGACAACATCAAATGCTGGCCAGGATGTGGAGCAACAGAAACAATCGCTCATTGCTAGTGGGAATGCAAATGGTACAGCCACTTTGGAAGACAGTTTGGTGGTTTCTTACACAACTAATCATATTCTTACCATACTACTGAGCAATCCCACTCCTTGATATTTACCCAAAGAAGTGGAAAACTTATGTCCACACAAAAATCTGAACACAGATACTTATAGAAGCTTTGTTAATAATTGCCAAAACTTGAAAGCAAGCAAGATTTCCTTCAGTGGGAGAATAGAGAAGTAAATTATGGTACATCCAATCAATGAAATGTTTTTCAGTGCTAAGAAGAAATGAGCTCTCACCATGAAAAGACATGGGAGAAATTTAAATGGATGCTACTAATTGAAAGAAGTATATATCTGAAAGTCTATATACTGTATGATTCCAACTCTATGACACCTTGGAAGGCAAAACTGTGGAGACAGTAAAAATAATAGTGGTTGCCAGAGATTAGGAGGAATGGGGGGATAAATAGATGGAGAATGGAGGATTTTTTTTTCTGTTGTTGTTTTGTAAGGCAATGAAACTACTCTGTATGGTACTATACTAGTAGCTACCTATCATTGTGTATTTGTCCAAACCCATACAATGTACAAATCTAAGAGTGAGCCCTAATGTAAACTATGGGCACATGGTGAAAATGATGAGTCATTGTAGATTCATTGATTACAACAAATGTACCACTCTGGTGGGGGTTGTGTTAATGGAGGCTAAGCATGTGTAGGGGCAGGGAATATATGAGAAATCTCTATACCTTCTACTTAATTTTTCTGTGAATATAAAACTGCTCTAAAAATAAAGTGTATTAAAATTAGAAAAAAACACAAGGAATAAATTTTGAAGATTTAAATACTTGTAGGATAAAAAGAATGGATGTGGGTAATGTATCTGTAAGCCAAAGAATGCCAAACGTTTCCAGAAAATGAACAGAAGCTAGAAGAGAGGCATGGAGCAGATTTTTCCACACATCCTTCACAGGGAATCAAAGTTGATGACACCTTGATTTCAGATTTCCCGTTTCCAGAATTGTGAGACAATAGATTTCTGTTGTTTAAGGACCAGTTTGTGGTACCTTATTACAGCAACTCTAACAAATGAATACACCTGGCATCAAGATTTACTAATTTCAAGAATACAAACATTCAAGAGGCTCAGACAAAACAGAGAGGATCTGAGACATCCCATCTGGCTTCCCAGGTTCTTCGTTCTCCTGCCAGATACTTACTTTGTGTCCCAGAATAATAGATTAGATGTCAAAGTAGAGTTTGACAGGTTATTCTCTCACACAGCAGGAAACATTTAAGTTATAAACATCCCCATTTTATAGTACAAGGAAGTGTATAGCTTATGTAAAAATCTTTAGGGAAATATACCTCCTTGAGTCTGAACTTATTTACTATAAGTAAACCTTCATTGGGTACATTGTATAGTGAAGAACTCTTTCTCTTAGCAAATAGCATCAATCAATTTACCTGGAGTTCCCATTGACAAGAAGGTTACATGGATCACTTGCCTTCTTTCCTCTAATAAAGACAATGAATGAATGGAAGTTTCTCTGCTTTGCCTAGTTCCTCTGCCAGGAGTTACTTTTTCATTTAGCTCCCTTTAGGAGTTGGGGTTCCTGGGGTTTCTTTTCATTTTGAAATTTTTCTGTGCTTTTCATTCCAAGCAGGTGGTGCTCCAGCCACTACAGTTCTCTTAAATTGTCAATCAGTTTCCATGAATCTTAATGGTGTTGGCTTAATTAGACAAAGGTATGTACACATAGTTCTTTGAGATAAACCTTTCTATACTTTGGCCTGAAATTAAAGGTACTGTAAATGTAAGACCTGAAACAACAGAATTCTAGAAGAAAATATAGGAGAAACTCTTCTGGACATTGGGCTAGACAAAGAATTTATGACTAAGAACTTAAAAACAAATATATCAACAACCAAAATAAATAAATTGGACCTAATTAAAAAGTTTTTGTATAGCACAGGGAATAATCAACACAGTAAATAGACCACCTTCAGAATGGGAGAAATGGTCACAAACTATACACCTGACAAAGGACTAACATCCAGAATCTACAAAAAACTCAAACAAATCAGCAAGAAAAAAGCAAATAACCCTATCAAAAAATGTACAAAAGATGTGAATAACTTTTTCTGAAAAGGAAATATACGAATGGCCAACAAGCATATGAAAAAATGCTTAACATCAATAATCATCAAGGAAATACAAATTAAAACCAGAATGAGATATTGCCTTACTCCTGTCAGAATGGCTATTATTAAAAAGTCAAAAAACAATAGCTGTTGGCATGGATGCAGTGAAAAGGTAACACTTAAACACTGTTGTTGATAAGGTAAATTAGTACACCCTCTATGAGAAACAGTATGGAAATTCCTCAGATTCCTAAAAGTAGACCTACCATTTCCATACAGCAATCCCACTACTAGATATCTACCCAAAGAAAGAGAATTCTTGTTATCAAAAAAATACTTGCACGGAAATGTTTATTGCAGCACAATTCACAATCTCAAAGCTATGGAATCAACCTAAGTGTCCATCAACTAATGAGTGGATAAAGAAAATGTGAGATATATATATTCCATTTAATACTACTCAGCCATAAAAAAAAGAATGAAATAATGTCTTTTGCAGCAATTTGGATGGAACTGGGGACCATCATCCTATGTGAAATATCTTAGGAATGGAAAAACAATAACCACATGTTCTCACTTATAAGTGGGAGTTAATGAAAGGTATACGGCCATAGAGGTATAAGGGACATTGGAAACTAAGAAAAGGGAGGTTGGGAGGGAGGTGAGGGATCATGAATTACTTATAGGTAACAATGTACATGATTCTGATAATAGGTACCCTAAAAGACCTAATCTCACTTTTATACAATTCATCCATGTGACGAAAAACAATTGTATCCCCTAAATCTATTGAAATTAAAAATAAAAGGTATTGTAGGTAAATGTTCTTAAGATACTTAAAAGAATTTTGTCAAGTTGAAAGAGTCTACAAGATATGCCTTTAAGGTTCTTAGAAGTCCTATTCCCTGGAAGAGAAGTTTTAAGAGCCATGTCTTTAAACATCTTAGAAGCTATACTAGACATGGGGTCTCAACAAAATGCTATGGAAACACCCTAAGATTATGTGTTGCTGCTAACATTACATATTTAAACATTAATTCTGAGACCATTTCTTACCTTGAGAGTCTTTTTCCAGGAAATAGCAGGGATGAGAAACAATTTTATTTTTGAACCATCGTGTCCTGACTCCTTTATATTTTTTATAAATTATACATTAAAAATGAGCACTTCCCTCTTTAGTTCATTTCTGTATTCTTGAATAGGTAACTAGAAGTTGCCACTTGGCAACATTATGCATGGAAATCTCAGATTTGCAATATCACTTGGTAACCTTTTGATTTTCCTCTTATTGTAGGGACTTTTTCCCCAAACTTTCTGCCACCATGCTACCTGTGTCACCTTTTTCCCAGCATCCAAAAACAGTGTCCTCCTTGCCTTCCAGTTTTTACTCACAGTCACCTAGAAGCTCTTCCAGTTATCAATAAAAGTCTTCCCAAGCACCTACTAGATTCTGCCTACCTTCCAGTTCCAAAGCCAGTGCTACATGTTCAGGTTTTCAATACCACAGCATACCACTTCCAGGAACCAGTTTCTAATCTAGGTATCTATTCCTGCTTAAGAACCACCCATAAACTTAGAATAAATCAATGACCACATCATTAAATTCGCAACTCTGAACATGAATTAAAGAATGTCATGGTGGTGACTTGTTGTTTCTCCTCCACAGTTTCTGAAACGTCAGCTAGGATGGCTCTTACAGCAAGTGAAAATACAGCCACGTTTTAAAAATATAAATACTTATACCTTTTATGTAACATTTGGCATCTGACTCTTCCAGTGAATCTGCCACACAAAGATATGTTTGTAAAGCTGTTTCTTAAGGCAAATAACTGAAAAAAATTAATGCTGGTTGAATAGATCACCTTAGATCTATAAAACAGAATATCATAGAACTGCTAAATATTATATAGTGGAACAGTGCTGGCTGTTTTGGGTATATTTTCATCAGATAATATGGACAGAAAACATAATATGCAGAGAACTATATTGAGTGTTATTAATCTTTCTACAGCATGTTACAAAGAAATGTTGTATATATGGAAATTATATATATGCATACTTGTGTTTTAGGAACAGAAAATAGATGCCAGATTGTTTACATGGGTAAGAAGTGAGGGCAATTATTCCATGAATGATGGGGAAGATGATAGTGTGATACAAGCATAAAAAGGTAAAAGCGATAAATAAATAAATAAATAAAAGAAGGACTAAAAACACCCTAACCACATATAAATCACTTATATAATCACATATAAGATTGCATACACTTAAACATAATGAATTCAGAAGAAAAAAATACATTTACACCCTTGTATGTCCATTATTTATTGTTTATAAAAATAAATTTCCATATATTATATTAAGTATGACTATTTCTGTAAAGAAAAATCCCTACGCTTGTATCCATTTATATAAGCAAGGAAAAATATGTGAAAGCAAAAGTATCAAGGTGGGAATAGGGTGAAATTTTGTGTATACATATGGCTAAATTGGTTCTGGGGTGTCTGGAATGGACTCTCTAATTTAGTTAGATTTAAAGTTCTAATGACATATTTCTAGTAGTAAAGAGAGTGCTAATAGTCCATAGCATGAACTGTTTATTGAGATACACAAAATATTTGCATTGGCTACTCCTAATCAATCACTTATAAAAGGCATGGCAGATACAAACAGTAATGACTACTGTTTATTTGATCGCCTATATTAAATGCAAAAGCAAAACTAGATAATGTATCTACTTGATTTTAATCTCCATGAAAATGTGTGTAATACAATCCCCAACTTCCAGAGATGGGAACAATGATTCTCTAAATACATGGAATAGTAGACAAAAGTCAGATACCTAACAATCGCTACAGCTGTGACCTGAAGCCTGATCTATGTGGCTCCAAAGTCATGTGTATTCTTTCCACTATTGCCTGTAGATTGTCATCATATCAGTAATTGAGTGAAATACACACACACAAGCACATGTGTCAAGAAAGCATAATGAATGAACATGTTCTTCAAAAACTGCAGAACCATTATTATGAATGTGGTGTTACAAACTGAATCATAAAACTCTGAAACCAAAACTGACTCAAGTGATCACATAACTTTACCTTCATTTTACAGAGAAGGGGACTAAGAGAAGTATTTGCCAAAGTTTATGCAAACACTGAGTAACAGCGTCCAGATTAGAATCCAGTTCCTCAGACTCTGTAGGTCATGCTTTATTTCATTTCATTCAGAACACTTAGAGCTACCTGTGCTGTGTGAAATGGCCTTTTTGGGTTTTTTTTTTTTTTTTTTTTTGCTCTTTTTCTTACAGATGTTTTCTTATTTTTCTTAATATGAGACTGCCTGTGATCACGTCTACTTTATGTACAACCCTTCCACTGAGATATATTCAATTCTACGACTGATAATCTGCTATAAATTGAGACCAGGTCACTGACACTGTTAGAATTTTCTGCAAATTAAGACTAAATAGACATTGCTTGAAGGTCCAAGGGACTTCATGATGAGTCAAATGCACTAAACTTTGACCCCCATCTCTCATAAGCATTCTTTTTTAACCTCTTGGTTCAATATTGTGCTCTGCAATACTAAAGGGATCTGAGGAAGCAACCTTGGAATAAGCAATGCTGCACACTAAAAATAGGTTGACATTTAAAAAGGCAATACTACAAATAGATAATGTTCAGAGATGATTTGGTTGTAAGGAAAATTGATATCATTTCTTTTAGGCCCCAAACTTATGCAAAAATTGGCCAAAATTTTAAAACTAAATTTGATATAGGATTCTACAACTTACAGAGCAATTGACACTAATATGGTAATCCTTTTCCTTTGATATATTAAATTTATATGTAAGTCTTTAGGGATGAGTTTTAATAAAACAAAAATTTTTTTCCTTGATCACCAGCATTGTCTTTAGAAAATTTCAGAAACATGTTCACTTTCATAATTTTTATGCCAATGATTATACAACTGGATGGATACCCATCATTCAGTCTACCAGTTATTAAATATTTATTGAATACCTAGATATGTCTAATAGCATGATAGATTCATATATACAAATGTTAATAAGACATAATGTTTGTCTTTATGCAATATCTCATTTGATCCTCACACAGCCCTATGAGGTAGAAAGTACATTTATTTTTGTTAGTATAATACAGATAAAGCAACTGTATCTAGACACATTAATAACCTAAGCGGACTACTTAAATTCCTATGCCTTGAACATTGTATAACATGATATGAATCCTATTATTCTAATTCCAAATTTAGACTTTGTTTCTACTATATTACAAGTTAACATTAATTCTCAAATTGGATTCCTACATTTCAGAAAGCATGTAGACTAATTCCTGGGCAACAAAAAACCACTAGATTGTTTTCTGGCATATTGTTACCTGGTAGATCTTTCTGCAATGATGGAAATGTTCTCTATCTGCACCATGCAATGCATGATCCACTAGCCACACATGGCTATTGAGTACTTGAAATGCGTCTAGTCCACATGATGAATTGAATTATTAATGGTATTTCATTTTAATTTTTATATGTAAATTTAAATAGCCACATGTAGCTAGTGGGAGCCCTAATAGGCAGCACAGTCTAAGCATCATTTTCATTAAAGAATCAAAGGAGAGTGAGGACAGCACCTACTATTATACAAAACACCTGGATAATTCATGGCAAGGCATATTGAGTTAACGTTTAACTTTAAAACCAGTACATAAAAGCAGTTTCTTTCTTGCTTCTGCTTAAACTAGTCCCCAGATCCATGAGTAGTCTCCTTTGACTTTTAGGGTAATTGGGTGGAAATGTTTGAGAAGATTACATATGAGTTTTGATCTCTTATTCTTCATAATTAATAGAAAACAAATATATTTAGAAATCACAGAGTTATATATTTATTAGATCAAAATAAGTGGGGCTGGAGCAAAATTTAGCCATTATCAAGTTCAGTGCCCTTATATTTTGGAAGTAGAATGCCAAGCTCAGGTAAGTTATTGACATCCTCATGTAGCTAGTAAGTTTCAAAGTCAGGTTAAGAGGTCAGATTTCCAAGCTCTCAACCTGGAACTTTTTAGATTATTCCCAGCACCATACTAGTTGTCATACCAGTTAAGCTTCCTGTCAATATTTCTTCCAAAAAAAAAAAAAAGTCACATTCATCGGTTGTCTTTCTCTTATCTGTTATGGAAAGTAACTACAGTGATGGGAAAACTTTAAAATGTGAAAGAAAAGTGACATTTTAACTGTTCTCCCTACCTCTGAGAAGGAAAATTGGTGGTGTATGTAGATTACCCAACCCTTGAGCAGGCTTCCCTGCTGCAAATCTACTTCCATTCACAATTGTGGGAAGTTTAGAAATCTCATTAGGACTCAGAGAACACTTCTGAGATTTCCTGATAGACTATTTTACGGCATCTCTGCAGACTTATTAAGAAATAGAAGTGATCATTAGCAGGTGTGATTTAGCTAATCAGGAAACAGGCACACTGTGTTGTGTATGTTGCCTGCACAGATTTAACATAAGTCTCGGGGGCATTGCCTTGGATTTCTGAGATATATTCCTAATCAGGATCACCGTAGTTGCTGTCCCTACAATGTAGGACATAAGTAAGGGTGCATGTCATTAGAGATAGTCATTTTTTTTAAACAAAACTATCATCATCACAGATATTCACAGTACTAATCTCATGAGACACAGTTAACACCTGTTCTACCACGTCTTATTCTCTTTGAATATATCAAAATGTCTTTGTATACAAAAAGGCAGAAAATGATATGCTTTAATATTCACAGGCTAATCATTCCTTTGGCTTCACCTCCCCACCTCCAATCTAGGTATCAGTGTTTCTAGTCTATGACTATTAGGACAAAATCCGTGATTGTCCTTTGTCCTCCTCCAACCTAGTTCTTCAAGCCAGCAAACCAAAATATCCAAAGTGCTCACTGGGATCTGAGCCATTGTACACAGTAAGGTTGTAAAATCAGGCTCAAACACATCAGAGATCTTATATACTGTCAAATTTTACTAATAATCCCAGGGATAGAGGCAATAAAGAGGCTTAGACAAAGAAGAGAAATGCCTGGGACATCAGGGAAGCTTCCTTGATGCACGTTCCTATGTCAGACTGCACTGTCTGGCCCAGAATACAAAATAGAATCTCTAGGGGAGGATTTAAAGATTATTACCTAACACAGTGAGGAGTATTTACATTATGAAATATTTCCATTTTATACTCAAGAGAATTGTATCACTTACGTGACTTTCTCTAGGGAGCCATGTCTCGTCTGTTCAGAGCTTTTTCCTTATTAGTAATCCTTTAGCCAGGGAAAACCCTGCTAAGAACATTCACTAGAAAAAAAAAATATCTTCCCCTAAGCCAATATTATTCATCTATTTACCCAGAGGTCCAGTTGGCAAGGATAGAAGACCAGATCACCTGCCTTCTCTTTTTTTGTCACCTACTTCAGGGACTCACAGTCCCTAAAGGAAAAGAATGAATCAGAGGCCACCTGTTCAAACTCCTTTCTCCCAGTGGCTGAGAAAAATAAGCAGCATGTTAACAATATAACCAGTATTTTTAACCAGAGCAGTATGTTAGAATCACTTGCAAAAAAAAAAAAAAAAAGAAAGAAAGAAAGAAAAAAAGAAAAACAAATTTAAATACATGTATCAATACCTAATAGCCAGAGATTATAATTAGATGGGTCTCCAATGGGGCCAATTCTTTTTTTAATGTGAGAATTGAAAACTACCCTAAAATCTAGGAGATAAAAAAGGACACTCCCATCTTTTGACCCCTTCTAGTACAGGAGATGACACATTTGTAGCATGTAAAATAGTCTAAAATAAATCCTGTCTCATAGCAAGTACTTTAGTCAGAACATATAGTTAGCTATTACTTAAATAAACTGATATGAACACTGAATATAAAAATTGATCAAAATATGGCTGCTTTCTGGTTGAACCAGAATGAAGAGCTGTCAAGATTGTTTTATGCTCTGTTAGCTTTCCCAGCTCTTCCTTTCTGTCTATAAAGTCCATCTTTGGGGCACAACTCTCTGATCCGTGGAATAAATTTTCAAATCCATGGGACTGAAACTCTAGACTATATTTTCTGCCTACCTGGAACAAAATGATAAGTGCATGAATTTGGGGTTCTAGCAAGTTCATAATTTGTAGAGTTGCCAGCATTCAAAATATCCGAGCAAGAGTTGATACTGTGTTGGTGAGTCTAGAGGGAGTCTAGAAGCAGAATTCTTTTCTCTTTGGGAATCTCTGTCTTTTCTCTTCAGGCCTTCAGTTGACTGGATGAGACCCACCCACATTGTGGAGGATAAGTCACTTTATTCAAAGTGTACTAGTAGATATTATTCACATATAAAAAAGACCTTCACAACAACATCTAGACTGGCATTTGACTAAGCAACTGGGCACCATGACCTAGTGAAGTTGACACATAAAACTAGTCATCACACCTCCTTTAATTCTTCCAACAACGCTTTGTAGTCAGTATTACTGTTGTTTCTAATTAGAAGTGGGAGAATGGAGGCACACAGTTACTATAAGTGTAGCACAATATGTTCACAAGGTTCTTCAGGTTCCTACCTCTGCCTGAGCTGTCAAGAGGCTCCACAGGTAGAGCGGTATCGACCACGTCTTAAATGATCAGAAGAAAATAAACAGCAGTGGAAATGGAAGCCACACATTTTAGCCGAAGGAAACTGCTTCTGAGGTTGAAAGTGCAAGGTGAGCTTTAGAAACTTCAGTGGTTCTAAATGCTGTTTTAGACATGTTTTGGAGAGAAAGAGTCAGAAGAGAGAGATACATGAAGTTAGGAAACAGAAGTCAGGTCATAAAGAGCTTTATGTGCCATGTTAAGAAGTTTGGTATTTTTCTAACAGGAAAAAGATTTCCACTGAACTCTATTTAGAGATGGTGGTTATTGGAAGGGACCACTATTTATGAATAGGAGGTATGGCCACATTTGTATATCAGGAATATTATGTGTGTAGCAATGTATAGCTTGAGATTGAGAGAGAGACCAGAGTTAGGGAGACTAATTGGAAGATTGTTGCAACGTTCAACTTTTTTTTTTTAATTTGAATACTACAGAAGAATCAAGAATGATTCCAAATGTTTACCAGTGGTCTAGACATATGGAAAATCTGCTAACGGAGATGACGTTTATACAATGGGCAGAAGTATTTTGGAGGAAAGGAAAGAAATGTACTTAGATCATATTGAATTCAAGGTACTTCTTGGAGATTCAGAAAATATCTACTGGAGAAGTGAATATTATAGACCTGTGACTCAAGAGTACAAGCTATGCAATAAATAGAAACTATAGATATAGGACAGAAGCGATGGAAGAGAATCTGTTTTTGAAAACTTGCTTTATGATAATGCCATGAGAACATAAAGAGTTAAATTCTGTATAAATGAGTCAAGAGCCTCTATCTGATTTTTTGATGGATGCACCCGGTCTGCACATCAACACCCTGAGAGCTGCCACATCAGCTACGCTTTGTCTAGCAGGAGAATTAAGTCTTCAGTGACAGGAAAATAGGCTAATATGCTCAGTTCTCCCTGGATCACTTAAGCCTTATTTGCTAACATGTTTGCATTGTCTTTCATAGAAATACTAGAACAAAGTAATCTAAAAAAAAGGAAAAAAAAAAATTTCCAGTGAAAAAGAAAATACCAACCACATAATCACAGAGTAAGAGAGAAAAGAACCAAGACATCTGAGTCAGAGAAATGATAGTAAATTAGAATGTACTGAGAGACTTCCATGCTCCAGACTATCAAACATTCTATGTTGTATGAGCATTCTGTGTTCCAGACACTCTCCGTGGATTGAATCATTTACTTCTCTAACAACAGCCACATGACACAGTGACTGGTATTTATCCCCATTTCACAGATGAGGATGGTGAGGCACAGACAATTTCACTATACCAAGTTCATCTAACTACTAATTGGTAGGACAAGATGCCTTATCATGACATTTCACTGACTCCTGAAGAAGCAGCATGATCTGTAGATTAATCTTCATTACCTCTTGATTAACTTTGGAGGTAGTGAAATGGGAAAATGTGACGGGAGAAGATATCAGTTGAGTCCCAGCTGGGTCATATGCTCACGATGTGACTGGATTAATTGTCCTATTGAGTCTCAATGTTCTCATTTCTAAAATATATCGGCACTTCTATGAGATGTTAAATATAAAGTGGCACATGATACTGAGGTAGTGCTCAATACACATTTATGCCTTTCTTTCTATCTTCAAAAAAAAGAACTGTTTGATCCAAGGTTACTTGGTATGTTTTTTGTACTCCATGGAATTGTATATAAATATGCAAACATGCACATATATTTCCACATATTTGATGAAAAGGAGCACTCCAGGCAAAAGGATCTTTCTATTCATAAAATCGCAAAAGAAAAAAGAGAAAGAAAAGAAATACAACCCTGTAGCATTATATTAAAAAACGACATGTGACAAAGTACTTGAAAATGTTTTAATGTGCCAGAAATAACTTGAAATGTTTGAATTTACCTTCATGGAAAATAATTCTAGATGTAAAATTTATATTATGAGATAACAGCATAATGCACTTCAAGCTGTGGTAATTAATTTGATAATTTTTTTTGTAAATTTGTGTGACTATGTGTCTGTGAGAGATAAAGAGGAAGGGACAGAGAGAGACAGAGAGACAGTGTGCAAGTACATCAGGAGTATTTTTCAAGTTCTTAAATTCAAGGAAAATTATTCAATTTTAGACCTAATTGGAAGGGTACCGAATTATTTGGGGAGTTCTATGCTTTGTGTTTGATTCTGAACATGCATGAAGAAATATGTGAAACTGTCATTTCTATCATAAATCAAAAATAATAAAATTGGTCCTGTTTTGGGGGAAATGAGTGCAGTATATGCTGTTTCTTTATGGCCTTTAAATTTCTAGCTGGCCAGAAGCACCCCCTATTTCATTCCATACAGCTGTCAGCCTAAAAAGAACTGGGAGGAAGCATGACAGAATAAATGTGCATTGCATCTGGCATCTGTGTCCTTTTGCTAGAAAAGGTGAAGTTGGGTTAAAATCTCTTCTCTTTTTGTGATGAAGAGCTCAGAATAAGGTCTTTTTAGAACAACAATACCCCAGACATCCTCTTTAGAGAAAAGCCATTTCTTCCAGGGAGACTCTACTCTTCAGAGCATGCAAAAAGAACACAAAGAGCTAGATACTGATTAAAGTTGGAAATGAATCAGGTAAAACTTGGAGCAAATTGAGAAAAAAAATCCTGACAATACAGAAGAATTAAGGTAGAGAAACTTTTCTCCTTATTTACCTGTTTTCTAATTTAAAATAGCATTGAAACATAAATCTCAAAGGATAAAAAGCCTTGAGAGTTTGCCTAAGCCAGTAGGTTACAAATGTATGCTGTAAACATTGTTTTACAAATTTTTTTTTAAATGGCATATTTATTTTTTTTCCTAAAGAGTTTTATCTTACATCCCAATATTAAAAAAAAAAGAAGTTAAAAATTTTACATAAAATGAAATAAGAACATAGTATTCTAAGAGGTCAGAATCAATTTTGTCCTCAACTTGGACCTCGAAGGAAATTTTACAATTTTATTTTTCTGAGCCTAGTTTGAAAATCACTCATTGTCTTACTTTATTTGAGCTGCTGTAACAAATACCTGAGACTGGGAAATTTATAAGGAACAGGAATTTATTTTCTCACTGTTCTAGAGACTAGGAAGTGCAAGATCAAGGCGGTGGCATTTGTTGTCAGGTGAGGCCCTTCTTGCTGTGTCCCTCTGTGGGAATGAATGTTGTGCCCTCTCCTGGCGGAGAGTGGTAGAGCAAGCTAGCCAAAGAAATGCTAATTGAAGCTTATTTTTACAAAGGCCTTATTGCTATTCTCTGGGGAGGGGCCTTCATGACCTAATCACCTCTTAAAAGCCCTGTCTCTCTCTACTTTTTTTTTTTTTGAGAAAAAATGATTTTTCATTCTGAATTCATCATAATCATAAAGTAGAATCACAGTAATTAAGAAAAGAGACAGATTGGAAATGCCTTAGAAATACCATTTTTTTCCATAGTAAGTCTTCTTAAGAACATTCAGTAATGTCTCGTAGAGATCAACTCACATTTTGATGTGAACCAAATTGTACATGAATATATTTTAAAAAACAGCATTGATTTTTCTTCCTTTTCTTGAAATAATGACCTTATTTTTCTTCTATTTACTTATATTTTCATATAGTTTTCATCAGTGATTTTGTATTTGGTTTCATCTTTGGCTTTGTTCTTAACAGCTGCCAGTTTTTTCAAAACAAACCAAGAAAATTTGATTTTTTTTTTTTTTTGGCTCCTCAGTCTTATTTTATCTACTTAGTCTAATTCTTTATCAGCAACACTTGAATTTTGGAAGGGATACATTCAAACCGTAGCACTGATTCAGTCCAAAATTCCTCGTCAAATTGTTATTAAAAACAATTTGACAATTGACAGAAATCTTTCGATTTCAGAAAACATTTAGACTTCAGGAATCCCTTATATAGCATTCCTGACAAAAGACTGGTTCGCCTGTGTTCTAATACCACTAGCAACACAATATTCAATAGTTTTTCATTACTGTAAAGTTTTAGTCATTGGAAAATTCTGATGTTAAATTTAAAAAATTTTTCAAGTCGCAAACCCTAAATTCTGCCGTTTGAAATAAAGTTACATGTTTATTTTTCAAATTTTGAAATCTAGAACTCTCCTTATACCTGGTTTCTGGAATCATCTCTATGTAGGTTCCACTCCTCAGAATTATATTTGTTTTACTTATATATTGTTGAAAATATCATCTAGAATTATAGGAAGACTCTCCCATCAGAGCTATTCTTCTGTAATTTTGCTCATATAATTTTAAAAAAATCATCCAGGGGCCATATAAATATTGAATGAAGATGTAAAGAATTTAACAGAATTTATTATATTTGAATATTTGATGTTATACCTTACATTGATATTGTTATAAAAGCACTCTCACGTATGTTATTTTGTTTTATTTGTACTTTAATCCTGTGAAGACAGGTAATAGCTACATTTTCTAAAGTAAATTTACAAAAGGTTTCCATAGTACATGACAGTCAAGTCCCTATAGCAGAAATTAATTAGGTAAGTCTAGAAATATAATGCTAACTGTTATTCCCCAAGTATATCTGCCCAAGATATGTGGATATCAAACAACTGCTATGTACTAAGTAACTATTACATACCTAACACAGCAATAGATATTCAATAGGGTGGTAAATTTGGACAAGCGGGAGACGCAGTAAACATGAATAAGATTGACAGGGATTATGTGCTCCAAGGAACAGAGAGAAGAAAGCATGAAGAAAAACACGTAGGGCCTCACAGAAATGTGGGACACCATTAAATACACCAAAAAAAAATAATAATAATAATAATGAGAGAACCAGAAGAAGATGAGAGAGAGAAAACATCCTAGAAAAATACTTGGAGAAACAATGGCTGAAAACTACATGGGAGTAATGTTTCTACAGACAACTTGAACAACACTATTAACTAACTAGACCTCTATGGAACAGTCCTCTCAACAACAGAATATACATCCTTATCTCTTTCATATTTTCTGTCTCCATTAAAGGTAGCAGGAACTTTATTCCAGTTTCATTTAATAGACCTGGATCCAGTTTCCCAAAATACATGGGGAAACAGTGATGTCCTTTTCCCTGTCACAACAGAAATTCCAACTATCTCCATCTGCCTGGGATCCAAGTCCCAGGGGTCTTTTGACCATCCCACTTACCACCGAGATTTTGCGTTTTTGTTTTTGATCCCAGATACATTTATCTTACTCCTGTTAAGGACTACACATTTATATAAAAGTTTATCTATTTTTGTAGAGATCGGACTGAGTTGGAGCTCAAATAAAAAATCTGAAAATTTATAGTGCCATCTTTTCTGGAACTCTCCTACATAAATTAATGCTCCTGAACACACACACACATTAACTTTTGGCAAATGGTAAATATTTCATGAATCTTTATTTTTCTTATAAAATCCCAACTTGAAATAAATATTCCAGTTTTTTTAAAGATTGATGCACCAAATGGATTCCATTAAGTTTATATCCTTCCATGATTCTATGTTGAAGTAGACCATGTAAGCAATACTATTTCAGAATGGAATGTAAGCACACTGCCAAATTCAAAATATTCTAATACTGTAATGGTCTTAGCACAAAAACCCTATTGTAAGATTTTTTATGAGTCCGTCTTCCCCTATTAGAGTGTCAGGTCTCTGAGGAAAGGGGGCATCTCTTACCTGATCTCAATATTAGTCATAATTCAGTTCTATTTTTAATTAGGATTGGATTACATATATTTATACACAAAAAGGAGAGTGTATATATTCTATATACTATAATAATAGAAAAATGATGATAGACAGAAATTCAAAAATTTTGTGAATAGTATTCCCTGGAAATAAAGGTCACTAACTGGTTAGGTATTTGGATCTTTAAAAATCAATTTCTAATTTTCTAGAAGCATCAAGATGGTCAGTGAGACCTCCAGGCTACTCAGCAAAGACAGTACTGAGAAACCTCCTTGATCCTTCCAGAAGTGGTTCTCTTGTGCTCTAGTTAAGCCTGAGTTTGCTTCTACTGGACCACTTACCATGACATATGGTCATTAATTTCTTATATGTTTTTCTTTTGTACCTGAAAACAGTTTTCCTTGTAAACTATTGGTTGGGTAGAGAAAAAGGAATTAAGACTTTTCTATTCTGAAAACGTAGCAGTGTTGGAGCATTACAAAAGAGGTCAGCATGTTTTCCCCATCTTGAGATACTTCTCTTAGGAGAATGGAATCCAGTTCCATCCAATTTGTTGCAAAAGGAATTAATTCATCCTTTTTATAGCTGAGTAGTACTCCATGTTATACATATACCACACTTAATTAGTCAACTCATACACTGATGGGCACTTGGGCTGATCCCACATCTTTGCAATTGTGAATTGTGAGTTGTGCTGCCATAAACATTTGAGTGCAGGTGTCTTTTTGATAGACAGACTTCTTTTCTTTTGGGTAGATATGCAGTAGTGGGAATGCTGGATGGAATGGTAGCTCTACTTGCAGTTCTTTAAAGAATTTCCATACTGTTTTCCATAGAGGTTGGAACTAACTGATGAGCACACATGTGCACAGAGAGAAGTAAATACTGGGAATCAAGCAAAGGGGAGGAGTGGGGGGAGGGGCAAAAACCTACCTAATGGCTACAATGATCACTATTTGGGTGTTGGGTACACCTATAGCCATGACTCAAGCATTACAAAAATGATCCATGTAACCAAAACATTTGTACCCCCTTAATATTTTGAAATTAAAAAAAAAAGAGGTCAACAATTATTTCTTGGGTTGAATAGAATACTTTCTGATACCAGTACTTCTGCATAATTTGTCTACAGTACCAAAAGAGGATATTGCAAGTGTATTTGTGTACATTTGGGTGTGCACGCATGCACACACAGGGCTGTATAGACACAGGGATGACATTAGAGATTAATAAGTATTTGAAGCCATTGTCTGTGCCCATTATTATCTATTATCTACACTATCTTACACTAGTCACATTACATCTCACAATGATCATGGTAATTTGGTCACAGCTTCATAGAAATATTTACCATTTCACAAAGAGACAATTTTGATACATAAAGTTGATTGGGGTACTTACATGTTGATGCATTTGTTAGAAAGTCAGGCACATTACACTGAAGTCACACTTCAAAGTTATATGCTACATCAGACTGTCAGATGTAATTAGAAACTTTAGAATAAAACTACTGAAAACATTCTCAAGACAAAGTAGGATAAACTCAAATTAGTCATATCGACTTTTTATGGGTTCATAGTGCCCATCTGTGAAAAATTATGGCACATTAGAAATGAAAATGTGTCAGTTAGAGAGTAAAAGAATACTAATCAAATATTCCAAAAATGGAAATAAAATCTCTGAGCATTAATTTATTTACAGCATGAATAATTTAATATCCACCTCAGATTTAATTATAAGCCATGGTCAATTAACTAATTTAGTAACAATGTGTAAATAATGAATAATTTCTATGCACTAGAAGAAACTTTAAGAATTACTGTAAATGCCAAAAGAATTATAAATAACAGATTATTTTCTGAAACATTTCTGACAATAAAACAGATTTTCTATTATGAGATTTTAGTATGGATTTGTCTTTTTAACTTTATAACTGGGATCGAATATAAATATTGTCCATATAATTTTCTTACACATTGTGTAGAAAGTTAGATATCAATAAATTCATTTGTCTAAATTGTATTTTGCTGTAACTATCTATACTTATAATAATGGGAATAAATATTTGACTTATAATTTGTACGATGCTGTTCTGAGAGCTTTTCCTTTATAATTTTTTTTAATTCCTACAATAGCACAAAAAGGTAGGTATTATTCTAATACTGATTTAGTTTGCAGTTCAGAAACAGAGGCACAGAGAAGATACAAACAGGCCCAAGTTCACCGACTACTTGGCTAGGATAAACTTAGACAATCTGACTCTAGGGTCTGCATTGAAAACGTTAGACTTTACATGGAGCAACTCAACACTTTTACTTAAAATAGAAATAATAATAACAAAATGATAACACGTGGATCAACATTAAGAGATACTTTAAGATAGACAGTTACTATAATGGGTAATTATCATGCTAATTAAGACCTAATCTGTCCATGTGGAAACTTCATTATTTCCTAAGTGAAACTCCAGAGGCACCTGGGAAAGATTCCTGCTTGGTTGAATATGGATCTCTGACCTCTAAGTAACTCAAGTGCTAATTCCCTGTGTCTTTATGCCCAGCAGGTTTTAGCAATGCAGCAATTGGAGCAAGTAACAGTTTAGAAAGTTGGTAAGACCTAAATCTGAAATTCTGGCTTCATTACTTGGTAACTTTGAGATTTATGTGGAAATTTTATATCTCTCTCTGCTTCAATCTTATTCTGCTAAGTGAGGATAATGATACCTAATTTATAGTTTGAAAATTACATGGATTTCATCAGTAACTCTGCCTTGCGTGGAATCTGGCTATATATATTTCAGTTAGGTGTTCAATATAATTTAGTTTTCTCCACACACAGTGGAAATATTTGGGGAAGATAAATAATAAATATTCTTGCTTTGCTCTTTAGATCTTACAATTATGAGAAAGATATAAAAGGCAATTATTTGCCATAAAAGTACAAGGCAGATGTGTTTTTTTTAATACTATTTTGATTTTCAGCATGTTTTTTGTGACATAGTTAATAACTTAAAATGAGTAAAAAAAGGTTTCTTATTTGTTGGTTTAGTTTTTAATCCTTTTAAAATACTTAATCTCATTCAGAAGAAAATCAATGAGCTGTTACTGGATAAAGAAAGTGCTTATTAAATGCTCGTTTGAACCATAGCTTCAAAACAGAATTTAGTTAATTTGCTAGTTAATATTTTTTTCATCTATGCTACCCCTCTAGGAAATTTATAACCAAGAACTAAGTATTTTGTAGAAGCTTTTTTGTCCATAATTAGTCAATATCTCTCTTCGGCTCTCAACATAGCTATAGCTAAAAGCAGTTTGCTCAGCCATTCCCTCTAACAACTTGTGTCTGAATAAACTAATCCCAAGAGTCTGCAGGATGGAAAATGTGTCTCTGTGGCATCATTGAGCCGCTGGGGAATTCGTAGTGAAGAGGCCTCTGATTCCTGTTGAGAATACCTGCCTTCCCCATAGAGCAAAATTATAGAGCTTCAAAAGAAATGTGCCACAAGCTAGATTGAATTTCTTCATCCTTGTGTAGGTATTTAACTGATGCTTTTGACAAGATGGCGAGCAGAAAATCATATCCCATGTATTGAACCATAAAAGCACTAGACCTTGGACACTTGAGGCACTTGTTCAAGTAAATTCAATTAAAAATTTAGAGAGAGACAGAGACAGAGAGAGAGAATAAAAACTACAAATATTCTTATTCCTAGAAAATGTGCTTTTGACTTTTGTCCTTTTCAGTAGGGATGTGAGGATGTGACTAATAACCAGGTTAATTGTTACATATAACAAGAAACTTAATCAGACTCTGGTACATCCTATTACAGTGTTTTTTACCAACAGAGGTTAGAAAAGTTATAATTAAGTTTAGCATAGGATTTAAGAACATGGGCTCTGTAGTAGGAACTATTAAATGTAAATCTCACTTTGTCATTCACTAAATACTTAATCATAGCAAGTTATTCAACTTACATAAATCTCAACTTCATGATGTACCAAATGGGCATAATGATATCTCATAGTTTTCTTATGAAGATGAATTAGATGATTATGTAATTAGCACAATTCCTTTCACGGAATAGGCATTCAATAGATGTAAGTTATTCAATTTTGGAAGGAAAGAGGATAGAAAAACCTTCTTAGAGGTGATAGCATTTAAACTAACTGGACCTGAATGGGCGTACAAAAATATTCAGAAAGTCTTTCAAGAAAATAAAAACAATATTGACAAAAGCCAAGAGAAAGACTTATGCTAAATTTTTGCAAAATATGAAGAGTTTAATGAGGCTGGATAGTAGAGTGCATGAATAAATATTTTTTTAATTATGGCATATTGTTCATCAGTTACCAAAAAACATACTGGAATCCTCCACTATAATTTTAGATTTGTCTACTTCTCATTCTAATTCTATTTTGTTTTGTGTATTTTGAGGTCATGTTTTTAGGAGAATATATTTTAGAGTTTGTATTTCTTCTTTGTTAGTTTAACCTGTCATCATTTCAGTGGAGGATTTTTTTAATTCTTTCATTCTTTATATATGCTGACCTATAAAGTACATCACAATAAGGAGCATTGAAGTCATACAGTGAGTTTTCTGAAAAAAATGAGTTAAACTGGAAATCATTATTGAAAAATATCTGTACAATTCCATAACAGTTGGAAAATAACCCCCATATTCTTAAGTAATACAGAGGTCAATGATACAGTCATAAAGATAAGTTACAAAGATCAATCATATTTCTAAGACTATTTGGAAATTAAAACATTTTTAAATCCAATAAATAGTATAAAATAATGGAAAAAATAAGGATACATTAAACAAAATATGTGTATGTCCTTACAATGAAAGATACAAAAATACTCTGATATATATAAAGAAAATTAGAAATATAGCATGTCCTTGGATCAGAAGGCTCAACATTGTGGAGATGTCAAATTGATTTCTGGATCCAATATTATCCCAATCAAAGTCTCAGCGGGCTTCATTGTAGAAATTGAAATGAAAAAGCAAAGGATCTCTATAAGCCAGCTACTAAGAAAAAGAACAAAGTTGGAGTACTGGTACAACATAATATTAAGACTTACTATAATTACATAGTATCAGTATAGGATTGATGTATCAATCAATGAAACAAAAAATAGAGTTCAGCAATAGCTCCACACACTGATTCTCAAAGATGTTACTAAGGTAACTTGATGTAGAAATGGCAGTCCTTTCAAGAAATGGTGTTGGGACAATGGCACGTTCATGTAAATTTCAAAGAAATGAAACAATATTTAGCATATTTTCTGATTATAATAAAATTATGTTAAAAATGTAGATTATAATTCAAAGTATGAAAATAAAAGCATAATTCTAAATAATCCTTGAGTAAAAGAAAATATCTTACTGGAATTAGAATATTAATTTGAACCTTAATATAAGCCCAAACTAATAATCTAGGGAAATATTTTAAAGGAAAAATTTTGAAGGCAGGCTGATATGAGAAAAAGAATCTCTTCTTAAGATTATTCAATTAAAAATGAAGAATCTTAGACATACAGTGAGATATTTCATGTATTTGTCATGTTTGACTTTTCTCCTAATTCATACTCCATATTAGTTTAGAATGAAGGTAACTTCTCTGAAAAAGAGAAAGTTTAGTTTTTCAGTTTCAAAGAACATTTGATTGGTGGATAAAAGCATTTCAGATCATCCGTCCTTTGGCAGATGCTTGAGTATCGACTGTATTAGCAGGAGTCAAGGCTGTTTTATATCTGAATGTGCTGCATACTCTGTAACCTACAGCGATTCACTTAACCCTTCTCTGTTTTAATTATTCCTTTTTCTCCAATATTAAAGCAATGGACTCTGCAAGATTTAGAAGATTATGTCTAAGGTAAAGGTGACTACAGGTGTGAAAAGACTTGAGAATCTCAGAGGAATGGTATACACATAAGCTCTAAACATTTGTATAAAATTGCAATAAGAATATAATGTGTGAATGTAAGTTAAAACAACTAGCTCTTGTTGTATAGTACTATGAATTAATAGAAATCAAAGCCACCCTGTTTCCCTCCTTCAATCCCTGGGAGGAAAATACTGCCCAATCTAATCTAATAATGAGGGTAAAGAAGTCTGGACGTTAAGGAGAAATATATAATGTACATAAAGATATTTAAAT
>CAUYRT010039444.1:0-14716 GCA_963574885.1 Lepilemur ruficaudatus | reverse complement strand
AAAATAGAAGAAATTAATTGGCCAACTAAAAATATATAGAAAAAATTAGCCCAGGCATAGTGGCACATGCCTGTAGTCCCAGCTACTTGGGAGGCTGAGGCAGAAGGATTGCTTGAGCCCAGGAGTTTGAGGTTGCTGTGAGCTAGGCTGACGCCACGGCACTGTAGCCTGGGCAACAGAGTGAGACCCTGTCTCAAAAAAAAAAAAACTAGTTTTTAGGTATTTTATTTCCTTTGCCTTTTCATATAGATTTTAGAATAATCTTGTCTATATTGACAAAAAATCTTGCTGGAATACTGATAGGGATTGCATTAAACCTATATATCAATTTGAGGAGAACTGACATCTTTACTATGTTGAATCTTTCTAATCCACGAACAAGGTATGTGTCTGTATTTCTTTAGATCTCTTTTATTTATTCATTTTTTAATTTAGATTTTTAAACTGTAATTATGATAATGCTGCAAGAAAGTACTTGTTTCTCTGAAATTAACATGACAAGGGAACTTGGAGAACTTGTCTTGGGGAAGGATCAGAGAGAGCTGCTCTGAACATATCACTTTAAAACTGAGATTTGGTCCTGGAGAACATTTAGGGGATTAAAAAATATTTTTTAAATAAAATTGATATTTGAAGGATGGATAAGAATTAGGTAGGCAAATAAAATGGGGAACAAGTTGTTAGGCAGAGGGATCTATATGTGCAGAGGCCATGAGTTGGGAGAAAGCTTGGAGCCTTACGGGGAATGAGAAAAAGCTCCTTGGGTTACCGACCTGAGAGCAAGGGAGGAGTGAGGCCAGACAATCTGGAGAGGACAGCAGTGCGGGATTAATCAAGGCATTAGAGCCTTGATAAGGATTTTCCAAGTCACTTGAAAATTAGTGGAAAGCCTGAGAGGGGTTTTAAGCTAGGGAATGATATGATCGTAAGAGTTTATTTCAATTCAATGAATTAAGTATTTAAGTCTTAGTGGGTATTCTGGAAAGTAAAAAGTCCCCCTCCCTTTCCTTCTTTTGTCCCAGCCTAGAAGTAATCAGTATTATCAGTGTCTTTATGTATCCTTCCGCCATACACTGGGGAAGCTAGCCTATAGAAATAAATACCCTAGTATGTAAGGGATTATAGTCAAGGATACAAACCCGTTTTAATGCTCAAAAAAGAGAGAAACAACCTGAATGTCCACCAAAAAGAGAACTGTTGAATAAATGATGGTGCATCCATATCATGAAATATTGGGCAGTTTTATGCTGCTGTTAAAAAGAACGAGTTCTTCTTATATGTATTGATAAAAGAAAAAGCCAAGTGCAGAATGATGTGTACACTATAAGTCCATTTTTATAAAAACAAATAATTACCACTACCTCTAATTTCAGCGTAGTGCAAAAGCCCTGCTAGGAGAGGATTTGATGAGAACAGAAGGGGACTGAATCATGTTGGCAGTCACTCCTACACTTCTTCTTTCCAGAACCCCGGAGCTAGTAAATTACCTCCTCCCCACCTGCTTCTCTGTAAGGGCTTAAAGGATTTAAATGTCTTAGTGGGTGGCAGCACATGGGAGTGGTTAATTGTCCTGGTGTGCTGCCCTCTGCCCTAGGGCTCTTTGCTTCCACTTTCCTTGAACTCACTGGGACTGCAATGGACTGGGGTGACGCCCCAACACCTCTTACTAGACAGAATGGCTGACACCTCCCCAGGGGAATGTGAGCTCCCAGGCCAAAATAACCAGACACCCAGGGAGTCCAGGTGAAAGACAACAAACTGGACAACATATACTTCTAAGGTAGAGGAATTACAACAGATAGATCAAGAATTTGGAATAGGTTTTGATAAAAACGTAAGAGAAGGTACTGCAAAAGAAGGCATTGTTCAAGTAAAAAAATAAAGGGAACATATCAGCAATATAAAACTAGAGCAGGCAATCATTAAACAAACAATAAACAAAAAACCAAAAAAGCGAAACTATTAATTCATAGTCCCTTATCAACATTCCAGAATCAAAAAACAACTCTGCAGTCCCAGGATTTTTTAAAAAATGGATTTGAGAACAATACTCATTGGGTGACAAAATCTAAACTGACAAGGCGCTACTTATAGTAGTAGTTATCCCATTCAGTGTGAATATTTATATATTTTGCTGCAGAAGTATGAATGTTTCTGATTATGGGATACTGTTCCAGGTCCCCTTGGGGGTTCTACAAATACACGATATTGCATTAGACTATTATTATATTAACTTTCTAAAATTTGAAATATTCTGAATTCTAAAAAATATGTGGCTCTGTGGGTTTTCAATAAGTGGTTGTAGATCTCTTAGGTATGAAAACTACGATTAAAATAAAGAACATCATAAATAGGATTAACAATAATATAGAAACAGCTAAAGAACAAATTAATGAGTTGGAAGATCAGATTGAGGAAATCTCTCAGAAAAATGCAAAGAAGGATAAAGACAGAAAACAAAAGTTCATAGATACAAAGGAAAGAAGGATAGACATAGATGTGTCAACATTCAGATAATAGGACTATCCAAAAGAGAGAAAAATAAAAGGAGAGGAGGAAATATTTGAAAAAATAATAAAGATAAATTTCTTAGAACTAAAGAAAAATATATAACTTCAGATTGAAAGGCCCCATAGAGTCTCAACCAGAAGGGAATAAAGAAAGAACAAAGAAAAACAGAGACTCTAAGAGCAACACAGGTAAGAGAAAATTTGAAAAAGCTTTGGAGGAATGTTTGAAGAAATTGTAGATCAGCTGTAACAGAATAAGAATCAACTGACATAAGATTTCTTATAACTAATATTAGATGCAAGAAAACAGAACAATATTTTCAAGAGTTAGTTGAAGAAAATAACATTTGACCTAGAATTTTATTTGTTTGTTTATTTAGCAAGTCTTATTCTGTCACCTGGGCTAGAGTGCTATGGCATCAGCCTAGCTCACAGCAACCTCAAACTCCTGGGCTCAAGCAATCCTACTGCCTCAGCCTTCCAAGTAACTGGGATTATAGGCATGTGCCATGAAGCCCGGCTAATTTTTTTTCTATTTTTAGTAGAGATGGGGCCCTCCTCTTGCTCAGGCTGGTCTTGAACTCCTGAGCTCAAGTGATCCTTCTGCCTTGGCCTCCCTGAGTGCTAGGATTACAGGTGTGAGCCAACATGCCGGGCCAACCTAGAATTTTATATCCAGCTAAATTATTATTCAAATGTAAGGACATAAAACAAATATTCTCAGGAATGTTAAGGCTGCTCACTTTTTGTCATACAAAAATCCACATGAAAACATTTTTGTAAGAAATATTCAATTATGAAGAGAAATAAATTGAGGAGTTGCTTTAAGACATATGGAAAATATTTCACTTTATACCTTGATAAAGTTTATTGTTGTCTTAAAAAAAGAGGCTAGGACCAGGGAAAAATTATAAAGTATATTGGTATTAAACCAGAATTAAATTTTAAACAGTATCAACATGATGGGATAGGGGAGAGACCAAGGGATACTAAAAGTGGTAAAGAACTTTTCAATTAGAGAAAACACAAGAAACTCATAAGTTTAACAAATCAGTAGGGACAAATAAACATGCATGTGAGTCTGAGGGCAATCATTATAATATAAATACAAAACTTTTAAACCAGCAGTAGAAAACTTTTCTATTCAATGGAAATCAGGAGTGGAGAAATAACAAAATAAAAATAAAATGCAGTAAATGGAAGTATAATATAAGCAGGGAGAATTAAATCATATAATAATACATATTTATAAATGGGTTAAACATTAAAAGAAAGACTCGCAAAAACAGAAGAGAATCTCGAATTAAAAAGAACAAAATCCAAGAAAATGTTGTCTTTAAGAGATAAAGAAAAGTTGAAAATGAAAGGATGGAAAAAGATATAGCAGGAAAATATAATCTAAGGAAAGCTGAAGTAGCAATATTAATATCTGACCAAGTCAAACATAATGCAAAAAAACCCAGAAAATTTACAGGTAGTAAGGATATTTACAAAAGTATATTTTTGTATTTTACAAAATACAAAAGTGTTTTACAAAAGTATATTTACAAAAAGAATAGTAGAAAAATAAGATATATCTGTCACAAACATATATTAATCTAACAGTAGAGTTTCACAATATTATATAAAATATGATATAAAGTATCAAGCAACAGCTAGTTGAGCAGCAAGAAGAAATAAATATAATAACAATGACAGAGATTTTAACACATTCTCTTTGTAAACTGATGGATTAAAAAATAAAAATAAAAGATTTAAAATAGACAATACGTTTAGATACATTTAATTTATATTATATGAACAGTTATATCATGCTTGCTATGTGCCAGGCACAGTTATTTGTTATACTTTACAAATGTTAGCTCTTTTAATCCCCCCTTCCCTTTTTTTTTGAAATAGGATCTCGCTCTGTTGCTGGGCTGTGGTGTCATCATAAGTCACTGCAACCTCAAACTCAAACACCTGGGCTCAAGCGATCCTCCTACCTCAGCTTCCCAAGTAGCTAGGACCACATGCATGTGCTACCACACCCTGCTAATTTCTTTTTACTTTTTGTAAAGGTGAGGTATTGCCCTCTTGCCCAAGCTGATCTCACACTCCTGGCCTCAAGCAATCCTCCCACCTCAGCCTCCCAAAGTGCTAGTATTACAGGTGTGACCTACCATGCCTGGCCCTCTTTTAATCCTTAAATAACACTAAAAGATAGATACCATAGTTACTATTCCCATTTATGAAAAAATTTGAGTCATGAGGAAAAGAGTTTGCCTCAATCCTTAGAGCAGGATTGGAAACCAGGCAAGCCGACTCTAAAGACTCTGCTCTGAACCCTGTGTTATGCTTCATTGCACAAATAGGGAACATTCTTTTCATGTACACTCAAAAGATTTACAAAAATAAGCCATGTATTACTCCACAAAGAAAGACCAAAATTCATTCTAGTGGATGAATGAGTGAATCATATAGACTATGTTCCCTAACTATTAAGCATTACAACTAAAAATTAATAACAAAAAGAAAACTTTAAAAATACCATAGGCCAGGTGCAGTGGCTCATGCCTGTAATCCTAGCACTTTGGGAGGCCAAGGTGGAGAACTGCTTGAGGCCAGGAGTTCAAGACTAGCCTGGGCAACATAGCAAGACCCCATCTCTACAAAAATAAAAAATGAAAATATTAGCCAGGTGTGGTGGCATGCACCTGTAGTTCTAGCTACTTGGGAGGCTGAGGTGGGAGGATAACTTGAGCCCAGGAATTATAGGCTGCAGTAAGCTGTGATGGTGCCAGTACACTCCAGTCTGGGTGACAGAGTAAGACCCTGTCTCTAAAAAGAAAAATACCATAAATAACTACAACACACCTTTAAGAATGGCTAAAATTCAGAAAACTGACAATACCAATTGCTGACAAGGTTGTGAAGCAAGAACATTCATTCATTGCTGGTGGGAATGTAAAATGATATGGCCAGTTTGGAAGACAGTTTGGCAGTTTCTTATAAAGCCAAACATAGTTTTGTCCCACTCCTAAGTATTTACCCAGCTGATTAGAAAACTTATGAAAACTGGAAGCAACCAAGAAGTCCTTCTATAGGTGAATGTATAAACAAACTGTGATATACTCATACAATGAAATACTGTTTAGCAATACAAAGGAATGAACTATCAAACCACACAAAGAAACAGATGAATTTTAAAGACATATTGCAAAGTGAAAGAAATCAGTCTGAAAAGGCTACAGAGTACATGAATTCATTTATGTGACATTTTGGAATAGGCAAAGCTATAGAGATAGTAAACAAATTCGTGGTTGCCCCCAAGGTTTTTTGGGGGGGAGGATGCAGTGAGGGTTGAATGAGGAAACACAGGGGACTTTTGGGGGCATTGAAGCTATTCTGTATGATACTGTAATAGATACATGACACTATGCCTTTGTCAAAAACTATAGATCTTTATAGCACAAAGACTGAGCCATATGCAAATTTTAAAAAATCACTTAGGAGATTGAGAGATCCCAGGATAGAATGAAGAATGTGACAAAAGAATCTATTAAATATATTGCAAATGTAAGAAATATGCTCTCTGAGGAAGAGGACTGGGGTGAATGGTGCTGACCTAGGTTACTTTGGAAATGTGTGGAGTCTGTAAGACTAAAGGTAAAAGGAACTGTACAGAAGTACTGTACTCTGGTTGATAAAGCTGTTTCCATTGGGGAAATGGGTTAGCAATTTTGAAACTACTATATATGTATACTGGATTTGAACAATTAAGTAAATGAATGGTGCATGGTGGGAGTAGGTTTCTTGCTGTTAGAGTGGGAGCTTATAGACAAGCTAGAAGAGGCTAGAATGTTCTATGTGGTAATGGATTGGAGTTGGAGGCTTTGGTATGAATGCATGTGAGCTTACTATAGATACAGATGGCTACATATAGAAATATTTATAGATATGTGTTTATATACATAAACCATAATTACTTGTAAGTAATATAATGATCTACTTCAAAATAACCAATAGAGTCAGCAAGCTATTGTAACTACTAAGGGATTCAGCAAGGTAGCCAGATACAAGATCAGTCTACAAAAATTGATAGCATATCTTTATACCAGTTGTAACCAACTAGAAATTGCAATAAAAAGGCTGGTGTAGTGGCTCACACCTATAGTCCCAGCTACTCGGGAGGCTGAGGCAAAAGGATTGCTGGAACCTAGGAGTCCGAGTCCAGCCTGGGCAACATAATGATGACCCTATCTCTAAAAAAAGAAAAATTAAAAAATTAGAAAATGTGATAAAAGAAGATGCCATTCACAATAATGACAAAGCTATAAAGTATCTAGGAATTTACTTAACCAAGAATATATAAGACCTCTATGATGAAAACATTAAAATTCAAATAAAGGACACAGAAGATGATCCAAATAAAGTAGAAAGATATTCCACTGTCTTGGACAGAATGGCTTAATAACTAAAGATGTGAATTTTCCCCCAGTTAATGTATACATTCAATGCAATTCCAACTAAAATTCATGAAAAACTTAATCAACTTAGTCCAGTATTTACACTGAGAAATAAATTTCCAAAATTAACGAAGTCAATATATAAAAAGCAGAATAAAGTGGGGCTTCCCTGCCAGATATCAAGACATACTACGAGGCTGCAGTAGTCAAAACAGTGTGGTACTGGTGTAAGAACAGAGACCAGTAGAGAATCTGACCCGTGTATATAATATAAATGAGAACATAATATGTGATAAATGTGGTACCACCATTACTGAAGAAAGGACAGTTTATTTAGTAGGAAATGTTGGAAAAACTGGCTCACCATATACAGAAAGATGAAAACCATGTCTCTATACTACAAAATATGCAAGGGTGAATTCTAGGCCGGGTGTGGTGGCTCACGCCTGTAATCTTAGCACTCTGGGAGGCCGAGGCAGGTGGATCATTTGAGCTCAGGAGTTCGAGACGAGCCTGGGCAAGAGCAAGACCCTGTCTCTACTAAAAAAAATTGAAATTAGCTGGACAACTAAAAATATATAGAAAAAAAATTAGCTGGGCATGGTGGCACATGCCTGTAGTCTCAGCTACTCGGGAGGCTGAGGCAGAAGGATCGCTTGAGCCCAGGAGTTTGAGGTTGCTGTGAGCTAGGCTGACGCCACGGCACTCTAGCCCAGGCAACAGAGTGAGACTCTGTCTCAAAAAAAAAAAAAAAAATGTAAGGGTGAATTCTAGATGGATTAAAGACCTGAATAAGAAAAACTATACAATTAATAGAAAAGAACATTGCAGAAAATCTCTGTCATTTTGGGGTTGAGGAAGGACTCGATAAAACCTCTAAAGAACAAATTATTGTTACAAAATATTGATAATTTTGATTACATAAAAATTAAGGCCAGATGCAGTGGCTCACACTATAATCCCAGCACCTCTCAGGCCAAAGTGGGAGGATCACTCGAGGCCAGGAGTTTGAGACCAGTCCGGGCAATGTGGTGAGACCCTGACTCTATAAAAAGTTAAAAAATTAGCTGGGAGTGCTGGCGCACACCTGTAGTCCCAGCTACTTGGGGGGCTTTGGGAGGAGTATCGCCTTAGCTCAGGAGTTCAAGCCTACAGGGAGCTGTGATCGTGCCACTGCACTCCAGCCTGGGTGACAGGAGGAGATCAGTCTCTAAAACTAAATAAATAATTTTTAAATAAAAAAAAATAAGTATTTCTTCTCCACAGGAAACTTATTAATTACGATGGGAAAAATAGTAATTTACAGCATAGCAATCTGGCAAACACCACCTTACCCAAGTAATGAAAGTTAACATCACCAGTGACGGGACAAATTGGCACCACGTGCCTCCTGCTAAGATGCACCGTGGAGGCACAGCACCATTTCTGTGGTGTTCCTGCCAAGAATGCACAGCCTGAGTCTAATCATAAGAAAACACCAGATCAATCCAAATTAATAAGTGTCTTGTACTCTTCCAAAATGTCAAGGTCATGAAAGATAAAGAAAGACTGAAGAATTGTTCCAAATAAAAGGAGGCGGAAGAGACACAACTAAATGCAAAGTGGGATCCTAAATTGGCTCCTGAACCAAAAATACGTTTTTTTCTTTTTCTGTAAAGGAAATTGGTGGTATAATTGGTAAAATTTGAATAAACTCTCTAGTTCAGGTGCCAGTACTGTATCAATGTTTATTTCCTGAGTTTGATAATTGTATGGTGGTTATGTCAGGAAAGTCCTTGTTAGTAGAAAACAGGACATCGGGCTATTTAGAAATAAAGAAACATTTTTTCTACAACTTACTTGCCAATGGTTTAGGAAAAAAATATATATACATACACAAGCACACAGGATGATAAAGCAAATGTGGCAAACCTTGACATTTGGGGGATCTGGCAGAATTCTTTGTAATTCTTTGCAATGTTTCTCTGAAATTATTTCAAAATAAAATGTTATAAAAATTAAGGATTTCTATTCAGTGAAGGACACTATGGACAAAGTTAATAGCTGGCACAATGAGAGAAGATACTTCCACGCACATACATTTACAGGTTTACAGGTATGAATGATTATAGAGAAAGTTTGGAGAGATACAAGCAAAACTGGTAATAATGGTTTCCTTAGGGAGGAAGGAACTAGAATTGGGAGGGAGAGGGGGATATTAACTTTCTTTGACTACACCACTGCATTCTTCAACTTGTTACAACACTCATGTACTACTTTCATATTTTTAAACTATTTAAAGAATTTGAAACAATCTTGAATATGTGGAAAAATTAAAGTACAGAACAAAGAACTTTTATCCCTCTGGGACCATTTACGAGTAAGTAGCCAATTTGATATCTCATCACCCTTGAATACTTCAGTAAATATTTCCTGCAAAAAGGGACGGTCTCTCCTACGTAGCCACAGCACAACCATCAAAATCATGAAATTAACATTGATACATCTCTACCAACTAATCCTCAAACCCCATTCCAATTTTGCCTAGTGTCTCGATAATGTTATTTAAATTAAAAAAAAAACCTCTAGTGCAGATTACATGTTGCATTTTGTTACTGTGTATTTCTTTAGTCTTTTCTTCACTCTGAAACAGTTCCTCAGTCTTTCCTTGACTTTAACACCTTGATATTTGGAACGAGTAGACTGTCGTTTACTCGTAGACTGTCCCTCAGTTTGGGCTTGTCTGATGCTTCCTATGCTTAGATTCAGGTTATGCATCTTTGGCAGGAATGTCGCAGAAGTGATGCTGTGTTCTTCTCATTGCATCCTATGGGTTGGCACAAGATGTGGATTTGTCCCATTACTGATGATGTTCACTCTGATTACTTGCTTAAGGTAGTGTCTGCCAGGCTCCTCCACTGCAAAGTACCTCTTTTTCCCCTTTATATATAATTAATAAATGTTTGGGGTGGAGATATTTGGAAAATATGTCAGTATCTCATTTCTCATCAAACTTTTAGTGTCTTCATGTATTTATGCATATCACTATAAACCCATAGTTTTGTGTTTTATTCAGGGATTATAATTCATTATTATCATTATTTATATTGATGTTCTAACTGTCCCTAATTTGAAGTAGGAGCACTTCAAGCTCACTTTTGTATCTTTTTTACGTGTTTCCATCATTCTTTAAGTACTTCTTTGCTTGCCGGGCATGGTGGCTCACACCTGTAATCCTAACACTCTGGGAGGCTGAGGCGGGAGGATTGCTCAAGGTCAGGAGTTGGAGACCAGCCTGAGCAAGAGCGAGAAATAGAAAAAATTAGCCAGGTGTGGTGGCACGCGCCTGTAATGCCAGCTACTTGGGAGGCTGAGGCAGGAGGATTGCTTGAGCCCAGGAGTTGGAGGTTGCTATGAGCTAGGCTGATGCCACTGCACTCTAGCCCAGGTGGTACTTCTTTGCTTTCTAGTGTAACATTTCTAGGCTCATCTTGTAATCTCTCTCTCTCTCTCTCTCAGCCCTAGAATCAGCCCTTTCACCAGCCTGGTACCTTATAGTGGAGAACCGTATTTATCTAATAGCAACCAAGATTTGGGCAGTGGGTGGGCTCATTGCCATTGGCAGGAGGGTAGGTGTCACTTCTCCAAGACCCTCTAAACAGACAGAGCTGGGACGGAGCTGCAAACACACTTAAATCTATATCCACATAGATTTTCTATATCTATCTCTTCATGTTGAAAACCATACACTTATACCAGTATTTTCATTTTAATCCAGCACCACAGAGTTCATTCTAGTTTTCTCCTTTTCTATATTTGTAATTTCCTTCTCCACCTGTGAAATCCTGTCTCCCATTTTCCTCAATATATTAATATTTACTTTTATGATCAATCTCCTATCACTGCCCCCTGTTCTACACTCAGACACCCTTCTCACTCCAGTCTTGGTTGCTGTTCCCTCTCCCCACAATGAATGCCTTCCTCATCCCAACTTTCCCAGCACGCTGCCCTGTTCTCTCCCCTCGAGAATGCCCTCCTTGCCCTGCTTGGGCTCTGACCGTCCACTCTGGGCTACACCCCCATTGCTGCAGATTGACCCTGTTGAGTCTCTGACAGCTTGCACCAGGCCATGCAGCTTGCTCGGGTTCTGACACCTCACACCAGGCAACCTTTCTACACAGGTGCCCTCCTCATTCTCTCTAGGTTCTGACATCTGCTTTGAGTTACCAAGGCAGACCCTCACCCTAGTGTGGATACCACTTTATTCCACTTCACCTGATGGTTTCAGGACCGGATTGTTCAGGAAGGGAGGGGATGGAAAGAGGAAGATAAAGAAGACTTTTTTAATTTTCAAAAATTCAAGCGAGATAGCCTTACCTAAAATTCAACAGTAGCTGCAGAAATGCATAGCTAACATCTTCACTGGCAGCCTGGGTGGCGGCAACCTGAGAGAGGGAGATAGAGAGACAGATAGAGACAGAGATGGAGACAGAGCTAGAGGAAGGGGGAGGATGCCAAAACCAGTGCTTGTCATGGTCTCTCTCCCAAAGGAGCTGCACCAGCTGTTCCAATCCAAAGAACTACACATGTCATCAAATTAATTGTACAAATACTCCTCTAGACTTGCTGGCCCTTGTCCTGAAACTTGTATGCAGAGGATGCTCCTTTCAAGGCAGAATGTGACCAGTTCGCCAAAGGCCAGGGGTGGGGGTGCGAAGTGCAATGGGAACCCAGAAGAGAAGGGGAGAGATTACTTCGGGAGGAAGGGGTTTCTTTAAAGAGGGGGACGAGGTTACTTTGAGATAGACTATACTTCTTTCCTTATTCCTTTATCAGGAATTGCCCTAATCTCCATTTACTTTTCTGACACTGTCTACCTTGATTTGTAGAGTGTTCTGCAAGCTCACCTGTCCCTTGAATTGTAATTTTGCCTTTTTGATGGGGCTCAATGCATTTTGCTGCACAAAACTTGTGTATATTACGCCGGGCATGGTGGCTCATGCCTGTAATCCTAGCACTCTGGGAGGCCGAGGCGGGCGGATCGCTCGAGGTCAGGAGTTCAAGACCAGCCTGAGCAAGAGTGAGACCCCATCTCTACTAAAAAAATAGAAAGAAATTAATTGGCCAACTAAAATATATAGAAAAAATTAGCAGGGCATGGTGGCTCATGCCTGTAGTCCCAGCTACTCAGGAGGCTGAGGCAGGAGGATCGCTTGAGCCCAGGAATTTGAGTGCTGATGCCACAGCACTCTACTCTGGGCAAGACAGTGAGACTCTGTCTCAAAAAAAAAACAAAAAAAAAACTTGTGTGTATTTTCACTGTCTCAGAAACATAAGATTTTCAATGCTCAACAGGTTTTGGGAAGTACAATTCCATAGGAAAGAGAGAGAGAGAGAGAGAGAGAGAGATTGGGAAGGGGTGGGATGGAGGAGAGAATGTCAACATTCCTAGCATGATAATTGCTCTAAATGAGATTTCTAAGATAGTATAGAAAAATAAAGCTACTTTATATAATGAGGAAAAAATATTCAGGAAAATTTTTTAAAAAAGTTTGAGAATGTTAGCGCAGAGGACTGCAGAGGTTTTTAAATGAGTAGCTGTATTAAAGATAAATCACTTCCGATCGTACAAGATTTCCTTCTTTTTCCTCTCCTGAAAGTCATTGGCATATACACAAAAGAAAGTCCAGTCAAAATCAATACAAATTAGGCTCCAATGATAATAATATAGTGACCACCATTTATTTCATACCTACCATATGCAAAGCTCTATAGCAGTACTTTACATACATTATCTCATTTAATCATTATAGCTCTTTGGTGTAAATTTTTATTTCCATATTACTAATTGAAAACTCAGAGAGATTGAAGAACTCATGGAGGGTGTGGGAGTTGAGTTTTCAATCTAGATTTCCAAAATTCATGCTCCTTCCTCATCACCATCCTACCTCTTATGGTCGGTCCCTCACGAGCTCCTTGTTACTTTTGATTTATTAGTGTCATTATTTAATTTCCCTAAGAGGGGGTCATGCATAATGAAAAGAATGCCTTTCTGATAGTGTGGTTTTAAGCACCATGGTGTCTTGTTGGAGGAACAATTTTTATTCTCTTTTTCCATTCTTCTAGGAAGTATTTACTGTACAGCTACTATATGCCAGGCATCATGCTAGATGGTGAGAACACAATGACATCGTTCTCACCTGCAGAGACTCACAGTTTAGTGGGGAACACGGATTTAAAGAAAGGTGATTCCAGGACAATGTGCTAGGAGCTGTAACAGGGAATGTGTCAACTGTCTTGGGAGCAGAGGGGAGGAGGTTCTACCTAGTTGGAGGATTTCAGGGAAGCTTTCCTGAGCAGGCTTTCCAGAATGTGTAAGAGTTGTCAGGGAAGAGAAGTACTGAAGGGAATTGTAGGCTGAGGGCGTCGGAGCTGCAGTCAGCAAGGCCTGAAGAGCAGGGCTGGGGGAGTGGTGGTGACTCTGCTGCTCCCGGCACCCCACTGTGCTCCTGCGGCTGTGCCCCTTGGCTTGCTTTTCCTCTCTCCCCCACCCGGTGGTGATAGAGACCTCTGAGGACAAGAACAGTGTCTCAGTCTGTGCGGTTCCTCTGGGCCCAGGCACAGTGACTGGCACATGTGGTTGATGAATAAACAATCCAATGTGCCAGGAAAGAGGGTATTGGGGTCCGTGGTGAGGGGGTGTGGAAGTTGTTCTATGGAATACCCTTCACATTGTCCAGTGAGTGGGCATCTCTCCAACTTCATCTCTGGACAGCATTCACATCCTGATATTGAACAAATCAGGCAGAGGACAGGGGACTGCCAGCCCAATTTACAGAGGGGAAGGCTAAGCCTTCAAAGTAGACATTCAGTAAATATCAAATCAGATGGAAGGCTCTTTCCCCAGACACCGGTATGTCCTAGACTAAACCTTCCTAGCTGTCCCCGTTCATGTTCATGAATATACCAGTGAGGTGCTGAGTCCTAACATACCCGTGCTCATATAGTTCCAGATGAAGTCGCCAATGTCCAGAGAGGCAAATAGTAGAGGGCAGTGGTCTCCAACTCACCAGGGCACAGACATCCCAGCCTGGGGTCTGAGAAGGCAGTACGACTGGCCAAGAGATATCACCAGAGTGTCCAAGCTAAATGAAACATTTCTTTTCTTTGGGCTGGATTTATATAACTTGAGTTGGCAATTGTGATTATTTAAGGCTGATCAGACACTGTGATTGGTACCATACCATACTATGTCTTTGATGAAATTTTTATGGACAAATTATTATTTAACAAATTAGGTTTGTTTCATAGGTAAATTATTTACATTATTTTCTTAGAGACAGTTTTGCTGTGTTGTGTTGCCCAGACTGGGGCTCAAGTGATCCTCTTGCCTCAGGTTCCCAAGTAGCTAGGACTATACCTGCGTACCGCCACGCCTGGCTATTTTTCTTCTTTGTAGAGAGGGGTTCTCACTGTGGTGCCCAGGCTAGTCTCAAACTCCTGGCCTTAAGTGATCTTCCTGCCTCAGCCTGCCAAAGTGCTGGGATTATAGGCATGAGCCAACACATCTGGCCCATAGATATAATAAGATCTTTTGCGCCTGTAATCCTAGTGCTCTGGGAGGCCGAGGCGGGCAGATCGTTTGATCTCAGAAGTTTGAGACCAGCCTGAGCAAGACTGAGACCCTGTCTCTACTAAAAATAGAAAGAAATTAGCTGGACAACTAAAAATATATAGAAAAAATTAGCCGGGCATGGTGGCACATGCCTGTAGTCCCAG
>CAUYRT010039442.1:0-34823 GCA_963574885.1 Lepilemur ruficaudatus | reverse complement strand
TTGCACTCTACCCAGGGCCCCCGAGTGACACTGTCTTGACAAAAAAAAGAAAAAACACAAAAAACAGGGAAACTGATGGAGTGCCTACTTCAAAAACCCCGCCTCCTCATTTAAAAAAAAAAAAAAAGGACACCTGCACTCTAATGTATATTAAAGCACAACTCACAGTTGCAAAGATCCAACCAACATGCCCATCAAATGATGAGTGAATAGAGAAAATGTGAGATATATATATATATATTATATATATATATATAATATATATTATATATAATGTCTTTTGCAGGAATTTCGATGGAACTGGAGGTCATTATCCTAAGTGAAGTATCTCAAAAGTGGAAAAATAAACACCACATCTTCTCACTTATTAAGTGGGAGCTAAATGCGGGTGTCGCACCTCATGGTCATGAGGTGTTAGGGACTTTGGAAACTAAAAAGGGGGTGAATAGGAAGGGTGTGAGGCATTCAAATCTACCTATTGGGTATAATGTGTACTTTCCTGGTGATGGGTACACTGAAAGTCTTGATTTCATCATAATAGAATTCACCCATGCAACAAAACCACTAGTACCCCCTAAAATTTTTTAAATAAAAATAAATAAAACAGTTCAAAAGAATTCTCATTTCTATGAGGCCATTATTTCTTTCCATTATTGTTGTTTGCTAGCCAAGCACTGATTTACTAGAAAAGAATTTTTTCTAAGGAAGTTTGCATATTCTAACAGCAATTGAACAGCTGTCTTAGAAAGCAATGTTTCTATATTTCACAGCTTGTAGCTCCACTATTAATACCATTTTACTTCTCTAATGGAGCTAATTCTTAAACACCACAAATCCTAATTATTTGAACAGCAGTGGGCCTTAATTCATAACCACTCCTTCTGGAAAAAAAAAAGTAAAAAAAATCCCTTTATAGCCTGTAATAGAATGCTTGTGAGGGGCCCTCCCCTTTTTTCTGACGATGAACATCATTTCCGGAAATACTATTCCCTCTGAGGTGATAATTATCCCTGTGAGCAGTCTGGTAGCATCCCTGCTGCTACATGGTGGTGCAGTTAGCAAACACAAACTGTCTAGAGTCTCTCCCCTGCCCTCATGCTCAAATGTTGCAAAATTATCTAAGCTTTGCTTTATTTGGGAGGGGGATTGAGTGCAATCATGCTCATCATTTTAAACTTTCTGTTTTAAAAGGAAATAGTCCACTGGTGCGATGTATTATCATTTCTCTCCCAGCAATTTTAGCTCTCAAATAGAATTGATCCTATTGATTTAATTATTCAAATATTTTCCATGTGTTATTAAAAAGTCTATAAGTAGGACCAAAATTACTATTAAAATGTGATGTTTAATATATCTGTTTACCACTATTTTCCCCTTTATGGATCTGATTTCAGTTAATTTAATATTCTAGTGCTTGATACACACCTTGAATTAGCACTGACTGTACTGTGCATGTGTGTCTGTGTGTGTGCCTAGTAAATTGCTGTGAATAAATTGTCAGGGACTTAGAAGATGAGCCATTTATTACAAATTTATTATAAATTATAGATGGTATACATATTAATAATACTTGTAGAATTACAACTAGATCCTACCTTCTTAGTAGAAACATGATAAACATTCATATTGAATGGTTATATAGCCATGTATAAATATATGTGTGTAAATATGTGTATGTATGTATATATATAGCATATAAACATCTGCATATATTCCAAGGATTTTTATTAGATGTCTAAAAATATGTATTTGCCTGATCATATCTTTATTGTTTTCTGAAGTAAAGTGAAAAATAAAAGGAGATCTGAGAGATACACACAGATAGTCAAGCGTTGCCTACTGAATAAACAAATACTGCAGGAGTTGCTATTGCAAAGGAGGATCAATACATAAAGGCCTATCAAATATAGAAAAAGGTATTACAGAGTCTCCTGATCTTGGGTTGAGGAAGTGCAATTTCTATTTCTGATTCTGTCATGACTAACTGCATGATAATGGGAAATTCACTTAATTTTCTTGTCCTTATTTTCTCTTTTTAATGAAACAAATGTTCTAAATTACCAACCATGGTCCAGGTGGTTCTGGAATTCTATAAATCCACACAGTGCGAGCTACAAGGTGAGTATTACCAGAAGCAATCCTGAGTTGATTGCTCTTCTCTTGTTCAGTGCCAGAACTGGTAAAAAGTTGTATCTCTGGATCCTTGCTCTCTTTATTCCTGTAACATCAGTGGTATCACAGCTGTAACACAGCTGCTAATAATTAGCTCCTTGATTCATTATAGGAATGATTTAATAAAAGGACTTGTAGGGAAGGGGAAAGAAAGTGTTCCACGAGTAGTTAATGATATGTTGAAGCTCACACTGTGCCCATTATAGCTAATAACATGTCCCTTTAAGAGAGGTGTGAACACAACCCTCTATTCAGTGATTATTTGCTAGAGAAGTACAATTGGACTGACTTTTCAAATTATTATGTCACTTACATTCTATAATCACATTTTCATGTTTATATTCCTTGAGATCTGGCATGCATTTGACTATCCTTATATAACTTCTTAATCTTGAAGACCTTGAAGAATACCCAGTGCAGATATCTGTAATATGCAGTCTGAATCAATTATTGCTCTTTCTAAGAATGCTTTATCTGTTGTTAGTGCATCTGACTATTTGACCGTTGCAATATGTATTCCTTGACTATGTCCTTTAAAATAAGTTTTTAGAGCATACGCCCTAGAATACACTTTTTAGAATAATCCCTTTCATTATTAAGTTAGTGTTTTTGCTATTATAATGTGTGGCTGTGATTATGCAATCAAGAATGTGACATGTGTGAAACAGTGGTTACCACAGGTGGAGGGGCAATGGGGGGATTAGATCAAAGCACACAAAATACAGGTATACAGGATGAACCAGTCTAGAGATCTAATATACAAAAGGAAGATCAGAGTTAATAAAATTACATCTTATTAAAGGTTTTTATTAAATAAGTAGATTTTATCTGTTCAGGTCATCTATAACATATGAGATCATAGATGTAGTAATTTGCTTCACTACTGTAACCATGTTAATATCTATATGTGTCCCATACCCTCAGATATACACAAACAAATTTATTTTAAAAAGTAATATTTCAAAATTATTGGGGATTGTTCAATAAAAGGTAAGGATAATAAGACATTAAGATATATATCATAAATATTTTATATAAGGCACATATATGTGTGTGTTGTGTATATATGCATATCTCCTTTCTGATACAAAAGATTAATGATAAAATCTAAATTAAGTATTGGTATTTAATAGATACATTTATCTCCAGAGAGATACTACCAGTCAAGTACAAGATATGGCCGATGCGCTTGATCAAGGTAACATCTTTTCTGAATTTAAACTTTCAAACTAAAAGTAATGAGATGCTTATTTAATAATATAGACTTACTGCCCAACCTACAACAACACACAACACATTTGCAATTATGATTTTTGAAATTAAAATAATGAAACCTCAGTTGGAGAACAGCTCAGGTACCATCATGTTTGAAGCATAAATACTGTCTCTAAAATAATACAAAATAAATACTGTATTTCTAGCAAATGAAATAAAGATTTGCTATTTGATTCAAAGTGTCTCTTGGATGGTTTCATTTCACTACACAGGAGAGTGAGTGAGGAAGGAAATCAACTGACTTCAAATTCACCAGGTTTAGATTATTTAATTTTTGTTTTTAGGTAATAAACTCCTAGTTGGCTGGGTATGAGTTACCTTATTCATCCAATCTTAGGTTTATTCTACATGGAATTTGTGCAATTTTACTCTTTAAAATCTGAAATGCAATGCTAAGTGTAGCAAGTGTATTTTCTTGTGAGAAAGTCTACATATTCTAACCTCAAAATGAAATACACTTACAAATACAGCTAGTTTTCTTTCTCTTATTTAATCTCATCCCCACTGTTGGCCAGAACACATCTACAAAGGGGAAATTCAAATTCTATGATTTCTGCTTCAATAAAAACGTAATTTCAAAAGTAGCTTCTTGAGCCCTACCTGATGGCATGCCTTTAATCAAAGATTACAATAAAAAATTCTAGATGTCTTACCTTTATACTTGACCATGATAGGAACTAACTCATGATTTTCTTATTGTGTCCAATCTCTCTTTTACTTTGTCCTATGAATACTTGAAACTCAGTTGAAGTTTCAAAGATTTCAGTAGATTCTCTTATCTGAATAGCCACACAGTATTCTATTTTAAATTAAATAGGGAGTGAAAAAAACATGAAATTTTGCTGATTAAGTACTTGAACACCTAGCAGTTAAAGGAAAATATGCAGAAATCATAGAAATGGGTGAAAATGAAATACTATGGGCATTTTTTGCATACAATATCTTAATTCTTTGGTATTCATAACAGAATCACAACCGGAACTACCTTAGGAAAATGGAAATTAACTAATTTGCAAAAGTCAATGATGATTTCAAATCACAGGGAAGACAGTCTATGTATATGGACCCCAAGAGGATTTAGGAACAAGGTCTTGAAAACCACCAGAGTTTTTTTCTCCATTTCTCTTGTTTGGTAATTTCATAATTTCATCTCATTAAAATCAGTTATTCCTGCTGGGTGCAGTGGCTCAGGACTGTAATCCTAGTAATCTTGGAGGCCAAGGCAGGAGGATTGTTTGAGCTCAGGAGTTTGAGATCAGCCTGAGCAAGAGTGAGACCCCGTCTCTACTAAAAAAAAATAGAAATGTCTGCCTTCTTCACCTCAAAGCTAGGATGTGGAAACAACCCAAGTGCCCGTTAATTCATGAGTGGATTATTAAAATTTGGCATATGTTTCCAATGGAATATTACTCAATTTTAAAAAATGATAGTGAGCTAGCACCGCTTATATTATCCTGGATTGAGCTGAAGTCCATTATTCGAAGTGAGGTGACACAAGATCAGAAGAATGGGCTCCACATGTACTTGCCATCATATTGGTACTGACTGATTAACACTATGGTGGTGGTGTTCACCAGGGATCCCGGAGCTGGGGAGGGGGATAGATCCACATCTGAGGGATGCGGTGAGCATGGTGGAGGGGAGGGGCATACTACTAACCCATGCTAGCAAGAGGCAAGTTACAAAATGTGACCAAAAAAAAAAAATACATGCTGAGTAAAGAAATTAGAGACAAAATTCCCATATTATATAATTCCACTCATATGAAATGTCCAGAAAAGGCAAATCTATAGAAACAGAGAGCGAATTAGTTGTTCCCTGTAGTTGAGGATGAGAATTAGGGCTGTCAATAGAGGGAAGGAAATGTTCTAAACCTGATCTGTGTGAATGGCTATACAACTTGGTAAATTTACTAATAATCAGTTACTTGTACACTTAAAATGGATGAATTGCATGGTATGTAAATTATACTTCGATGAAGTTGTTTTATAAATTAAAAAAATAGAAAAAAAGTTAGCCAGGCATGGTGGAGCATGCCTGTAGTTCCAGCTACCTGGGAGCTGAGGCAGAAGGATCGCTTGAGCCCAGGAGTTTCAGGTTGCTGTGAGCTAGGCTGATGCCATGGCACTCTAGCCCAGACAACAGAGTGAAACTCTGCCTCAATAAATAAATAAAAAGAATCAGTTATTCCCAATAAAAGAAAAGTTTGGTAGGAAACAGTTCTATATTGTTTTTTCCTATGAAGAATGACTTAGTAACCCTTGCAATTTTTTTTTTATTTTTTATTTTTTTAGTTGTGGAAGGACATTGATTGTCCCAAATTGTGCCTATGGACTATATCAGGGCAGGGGTAGCAAACTATGTCTTCCGTTGCTTTGATTAGAATTCTACCCAGTAATGATACAGTTGTGGTTGTTAACAGTTTTTACAGCAACAATATTATTGGGGTTGGGGTAGGGCCTTCTGAGTGAATAATAGATGTATGCAACCAGTATTGTTGTATTTAAGGTATTTCAAATGATTGCATATATCTCAAGGTGCAGTAAGTTAAAGTAAAATAAAACGTGTATTTTAGAGGCTGGCAAGAATTCAAATGGCAATTCTATATGGAGTAGCTGGGTGACTAAATGACTTGAGGAAATTCATATATCCTCTGTAACCTTTGTTTCTTTGTATGTAATGTGGTAAATACTAATAATGCCACTAGAAGCCTATCAGTAAAGGCAACAGTAATGGTCAAATAAAAAAAAAAAATCTCAGTGTCACCCATAAAAGCTTTACTTCTCTCACATTTAGAGGCAAACAGAGATGGTCATGAAGTATGGTCTGCCTAATTTAGCTACATAAAAATTCAAACTGATTCATCAAATGTTTGTCACTGGTGCCAGAAGGAAAGAGATAACTGAAAAGTTCTGATCTGGCAATTAAGTGATGTCTTTTGGAGTTGACACTTGAATTTTTTATGTTCTCACAGTTCACTGGACAAAATTAGAAAGTTGGATTCACACTACAAGGGGCCAGAAGTATAACCCCACCTAGTCCCAGATTAAGGACCGCTGAGTGGTGAACAGAATGACGATTTCAATATTCCACCTTTTTGTTCACCAACTACTTGGATCACCCTTCACTCCACACACAAAAGGTAAAAAAAAAAAAAAAAAAAAAAAAAAGTAGCTTCTTCTGAGTGACACATCCTGGAATTTTCATCTGCTCCTGGTATCAAGCACAATGTCCAAGATACATGCATTGTTTCTTGATATCCAAATCAGAATATTGTTTACATCATTCTCCATAATCCTTATGTGTTTTGTCTTGATACAGACATTTATAAATTAAGTAGACAAGTTATGATATATATCCATGGAACTACATAATCTCAGCAAACACCCCCATTCCGAAAGAGTAAAAATTACAGATTTGTGTGTTGATTCCTAAATCCATCTGGACAGCTACTGTGAGGGAATCTTCAGCCCATTTTTCTCTGTGCTTCTTGGTTCTACTCACTGGGGAATTCTCTCCTTTCCATTTTTCTACTAAGTTTCAGATGAAAGGGTCAATGGAAAACAGTGAAAATTCCTTAGAAATCTAGCAGCTTTTTCTCAGCCTGCTTGCTGTCCTTAGAAGTTGGGGAATATTGAACAGTCACAGTTCTTGTATTTCTTGTCTTGGTATTTCTTGTATTTCTGGTATGTTCTTGTTTGAACAGTCACAGACATTTTTCAGTCTAGGCCAAAATTTCATTGATGGTACAAGTCTCTTTAAAACATAGCAGGCTTCTCATCAATTTGATTTAGTCAGCAACTTGAACCAACAGCTCATCTACATTTTCTTTCTGTGCATACTCTTTGGTGACAAATCTTTGCTTTTTTGACTTTGATTGTTAGTGTCTTAAATATATCAGATTCTCTGGAGAAACATACTTTTTGTTTACTTTTTCTGAATCATTTTGGCCTAGAAAGAATTTACTGCAAGTCAAACCTGAATTGAGACCTTGATTTGAGATGCCTAAATCAAGTCAGATCTTTTAAGCATGCATATAGCAGATAATCCCTTGACTTGATCCTTGCTGCAAGAATGAGTCTACTTGACCTTTGTTACTTACAGGTTCTTCTCAGTTTGCTGAGTCTGATGCTTTGTTTTTTCTGACTGCCGATGAGGAGCAGTTACTTCTTCCAAACTTGTGAGTCTCCACATTTCTGGACTCATTTACTTTGTTTTTATTCTGTTTCATCCATCCTATTAATAGGCAATTCTTGAGTAAATTGACAAATGCAATCAACTGTAACTAATACAATCAATTAACTTGCTGTTCAATTGCTTCCTCTAGACCTATAAGCTCACTTGGTAACATAATTTCAGTCATTCTCAATATACACCTCTCACTATTTAAGTCAGCTGCAAGCACCACATGGTTCTACTTCTATCCTGTGTCTACTGCTCATAATAGCAATGGATGATGTTTTACATTGGTGGCATCTAGTAAAAAATGATATAAGTGCACAAACATATACATATAAGATGATGTCTAAGAGAAGCTATAAGCATGCATAATAAAAGCCTTTATTTTCCATAATCTCCCCACCGCCTCTTCTTTTCTCTAGAGTATGGAAGAATAGATGGGGGGGGTGGTATGAAAAGCTAGGGCTATGTCTTATACCTATTTAAATAATTTAAAAGCAGTGAATGAAATTTAATTTTATTAAAGCAGTTAATAAAATTTAATTACACAAGATGAAAACAAGACTACAGCTTTCCTTCAAGATATGATTTAGTTCTACCTTTGGAATGAGAACAGACTAGAATATTTTGGTAACTAAAACTTTCTTTGGCTACTGGTCCAGGAAATTTCCCTTTATAGGATTTCTTCTTTGATGAACATTTCTTCTGGAATTCGGTTCTAGTCTGAAGGTCAGTTATGCCTCTTGTGTTATTCTCAGCCACATGAGCTGCTGCTGGAAATTTAATCATGTTTTAGACTCTGTCTAAGTCTGTGGGTATTTTAAAGTAACAGCTCAATATCACAAAAAATAAAGGAAAAAGTTTTAGTATTTTGAAATTCATTCAGGTTCTCTCTTTTTCATTTTTAGGACATTGCCAAATGATACATATAATAGAAACTTTAGAAAATAATTAAGAAAAATTTCATAAAATTTTTATCATCCCAAATTCTATGATAGATAACTACTAGTATAAATTTGGTGTATCTTTCTAGCATGAAGTCTATTAGCATTATTATTGCACAGATTGGATCAAACTTTGGCATTATTTGCTCTCTTTTTATTCTGATAGCATGTTCCTCCATGCCCATTCCCAGTCAACCCCTGATTTTCTACCTGCAGCCTCTCTAAATATCACTTGTCACATGTGTAAAAAATGGGAAACTGGCCACATTTTTTCTAATGACTAATCCAACTCTACAGGCATTCCATAATGTACATGATCTACTAGAATTATTCCATAGAAATATATTTTCAAGAAATTCTTTGGAGACCTACTAGAGCTTTCAATTTGTCAAAAGATTTTACTGGGTTTGATAGATAGAACTTAATGTGCGTTTATGTGCTTATTTGGTAAGAATTGATTATTGACCTACTGGTGCATATACATTGTTCTAATGGTCTAATAAAATGTCAACTTGATGAAATTAATTCCTTATACTTTGAGGAAACATTTCAGTGTGACAAAGCATCATCAGTTAATCTGGATACCATGTATAACAGACATTCCAAAGGATATTAGTACAAATTAATGCATATTTTTGCATAATGTAAATTTAATTAATCACTTTTCATGTATTTTAATACAACCAAATGTCACAAATTTACTATTTTAACATGTTTTTCCATTATTTTATTTATCATAATCATTGCATTATGTTATAATACATGTAGAGAATAGATAAGATCATTTTTGTCTCTTCAATTAGTAATTATGTTGTAAATTCACACAAAGTTAATACACTCTATCAAAAGGGAAATTACTTTATAGTCTTATGTCACTGAGCAAAGCAGAATACCCAGATAAGGACACTATACTCTAGGGTTTTTGGACGTATCATACATGTTGGATGTCTCTGTGGTTTGGGGGCATGTACTATGAGTTAAAGCATTTTAGGGAGAAATTAAAACCCAAATTGGTCCATTTAAAGGATTTGTCTTAGTCAATGAAAATTCACATAAAGGGTAACTGAGACTTAGTATATAACTGATGCTGTTAAATACCAACAATACTTACAATTAGAACAAAGAGCTTAAAGAAATTTCCTGAGCCAGGACTGTAAGCATTGGCTTTTATCCTGCATGGCTTGTGGAATCCTACATGTAGAAAAATGGAGAATTTATAAATGTCAAGCTGATCTGTTGATTTAGTAACGGATTTTTCATGTTTACTATTAATTTTCTCCTCATCACTAAATTTAGAATAACATTAGTTAGCATTAGTGTCTCTAATCTGTATTACCTCAGCTTTTCTAGAGATTGCATATACAAGCAATTCTGGGAATTAAATTATTTCCAACATGAAATACATAGAGTAGCTTCTGTCTAACTGAAACAGACATTAAATAGTAAATGGTGGTGGCAGAATTAAAAACCCAAATCTAACCTCAACATCCACCTTTATTGTACCAAATAGGGCAAAACCAAGAACTTAGACACAGCTTCCTTAATTCTAAGTTCAGTGATCATTTAGCTAGGCCACATTGCCATCTACAGCATTAATAGACATTTTATACAGAATTTCTTATAGAGATGGCCATATTTATGCAAATTTAATTTTTGAGGATTTTACATTATTATAATATTTTGAAGGAGGGTATAGTGAGATATATAGTTCTGGGATTTAAACTGTTTCTACCTATTTCCTCTGAGTCAAAATTGATCTACTTAACTATCATTTAGTATAATACTAATTTTGAATAAATAAATTACTTTAGTATTTCCCCTGCATTTAAATATTTTTTTCAACTGCTCACAGATATCATCAATCACTCCTAACTATATTTGTCAACCAGGGTTTCTTTAGCAGAGCAGGAAAAAAGTTGAAAGTGAGAGAGAGATAGTAGCTTCAGGCATGGATACATTTTCATAAATCTAGACTGTGCCCTTTGGCCACAGTACTAGTATCACCACTGCTCTTTCTGTTGCCGTCAATCATTTGCTCTCTGAAAGTCTCACCTGATCCTCACAAATATTTCTCTCTCTTATTATATTTTACCTCTTATTTTTCTCAATTTAAAAATGCCAAAACACAAAACTAATAAAAAGAGAATAATTTTTAACTTGGCCAAAAATATATTTAAGAGATAAAAATTGTTATGTTCAATATTCTAGACATTTTGATTTTTTTTTCAGTAAATAATCACCCAATTCCCACATTTTATAGGATCACCCATATATGGGTGAGGATATAGAGAATTTGGGAATATTATGTGAATTGAGACAAAGTATATCAACTATTTCTCCAGAACACACTCATTTCATACACAAGTCCTTTGTTTATTTGTTATTTTTTATTATAGGCTTATTAACTTTTAATGATTTTAAATAATTTTTTTTCTTTCAATTTCAGATTTATCTCCAGTATAATATCTACTTCACATATATTTTAGCATTTTGTATCAACTTTTTGTGGAACATCTTTCATTCTTTAATGCTATAGATTCAAATTTATTTTATCTCTGTAAATTTTTCTTAAATTTCATATTCTTTTTTTCTATTCCTTTAAATTGCTACTCTTCTTCAAGGAAATCAGTTACTTTTTTTATTTCAAAATATTACAGGGGTACAAATGTTTTTGGTTACATGAATTGCTTTTGTAATGCTTGAGTCAGGGGTATGAATGTGCCAATCACCCAGATAGTCCTCATTGTACCCATTAGGTAGGGTTTTACCTGTGCCTTCCTCACCCATAGACCCTGCTTGATTTCCGCTGGGTTTTACTTCCCTGTGGGGAATGTGTGCTCATCAGTTGGTTCCAGTTTAATAGCGCTTATATGTGGTATCTCTTTATCCATTCCTGAGATACTTCACTTAGGATAATGGTCTCCAGTTCCATCAAAATTTTTGTAAAAGACATTATTTCATCTTTTTTATGGCTGAGTAGTATTTCATTTCTTAATCCACTCATTAATCGATGGGCACTTGGAATGATTCCACATCTTTGCAATTGTGAATTGTGCTGCAATAAGCATATGCGTGCTGCTGCCTTTTTGATAAAATGACTTCTTTTCCTTTGGATAAATAGCCAGTAGTGGGATTGCTGGATCACATGGTAAATCTACTTTTAGTTCTTTGAGGAATCTCCATACTGTTTTTCATACCAGTTGTACTAACTGGCAATGCCACCAAGGTATATAAATGCTCCTTTCTCTCTGCATCACACCAGTATATATTGTTTTCAGACTTTTTAATAAAATCCATTCTAACTGGGGTAAGGTGATATCTCATTGTGGTTTTAACTTACATTTCCCTGATGATTAGGGAGGTTGAGCATTTTTTCATATGTTTATTGGCCATTTTTCTATCTTCTTTTTAAAAGCTTTGGTTGATGTCTTTTGCCCACTTTTTAATGGGGTTGTTTGTTCTTTTCTTGCTGATTTGTTTCAGTTCTTTCTAGATTCTGGTTATTAGCCCTACATTGGATGTATAGCTTGCAAATATTTTCTCCCATTCTGTAGGCTATTTGATCTGTTGATTATTTCCTTACCTATGCAGAAGCTTTTTAATTTAACCAGGTCTGATTCATTTATTCATATTTTTGTCTTTGCTGTAATTGCTATTGGGGTGTAGTCTTAAGTTCTTTGCCTAGGCTGATATCTAGAAGAGTTTTCCCTGCATTTTCTTCTAGAATTCTTATGATTTCATCCCTTTCATTTAAGTCTTTTATCTATCTTGAATTAATTTTTGTGAGGGGTAAGAGGTATAGATCCTATTTCATTCTTCTGTATGTGGCTATCCAGTTTTCCCAACACTATTTATTGAATAGATTTTTTTCCCCTCAGAGTATATTGTCTGCTTTGTCAAAGATCCGTTGGCTGTATAAATATTGTTATATATTTGGCTTCTCTGTTCTGTTCCATTGGTCAATGTCTCCATTTTTGAGCCAATACAATGCTGTTTGGGTTACTATAGCCTTGTAGTATAGTTTGAAGTCTGGTAATGTGATTCCTCCAGATTTGTTCTTTTGCTTAACATTGCTTTGGCTATTTGTGCTTTTTCTGGTTCCAAAAAAGCATAAACTTATTCTTTATAAATCTCTTAAATACTACATTGGTATTTTGATGGGGATTGCTTTGAATCTTTAAATCACTTTGGATAGTACGGACATTTCAACAATGTTGATTCTATCGATCCATGAGCATGATGTTTTTACATTTGTTTGTGTCATCTGTGATTTCTTTCTTCAGTGTTTTGTAGTTATATTTGTAGAGTTCTTGGTTAAGTATATTTCTAGGCATTTTATTTTCTTTCTAGCTAGCTATGTTTCATGACATTGAATCTTTGATTTGATTCTTAGCTTGACTGTTATTGGTGTATAAAAATGCTACTGATTTGTATACATTGATTTTGGAACCTGAGACATTGCTGAATTTATTTGTCAATTCCAGGAGATTCTTGCTGGAGTCTCTGATATTTTCTAAATAAAAGATCATATCACCAGCAAAAAGTGATAATTTGACCTCTTCTTTCCTGATTTGGATAGATTTTATTTCTTCCTCTTGCCTGATTGCTCTGGCTAGAACTTCCAGCACTATGTTGAATAGAAGTGGTGACAGTGAGCAGCATTATCTTGTTCCAGTTCTTAGTGAGAATGTTTTCAACTTACCCCATTCAGTATGATGCTGGCTGTGGTTTTGTCATTTGTGGATTTTATAAGTTTGAATTATGTCTCTTCTCTAGGCTTAGTTTGTTGTGGGTTGTTGTCATAAAAAGGTGCAGAATTTGTCTAATGTCTTTTCTACACCGATGAGATGATCGTATGGTCTCTATTTTTGCTGCTGTTTATGTGGTGAATCACATTTATTGATTTCAGTATGTTGAACCATCCTTGCAACCCTGGGTGAAGCCCAAATAGCCATGGTGGGTTTTTTTTTAATGTGATGTTGAATTAAGTTTGCTAACATTTTATTGAGGATTTTTTGCATCTGTATTCATAAGGGATATTGGTCTGTAGTTTTCTTTTTTTGTTGTTGTTTCCTTTCCAAGGTGATACTGGCTTTGTAAATTGAGTTGGGGAGGATTCCCTCCTTTTGAATATTCTAGAATAATTTCTGCAGTATGGGCACCAGCTCTTCTTTGTAGGTCTGATAAAATTCAGCTGTGAATCTCTCTTGTCCAGAGGTTTTTTTTGTTGTTGTTGTTAGAAGTTTTTGATTATTTCTTCAATCATACTGCTTATTATGTTTGTGTTCTGGAGTTCTATTTCTTCCTGACTGGGTCTTAGGACATTGTGGGTTTCCAGAAATTTGTCCATTTCCTCTACCTATTTGAGTTTTTTTGCATAGAGATTTTCATAGTATTCTCAAATTATATTTTCTATTTCTGTGGTATCAGTTGTAATATCTTCTTTGTCATTTCTTATTGATCTTATTTGGGTCCTTTCTCCTCTATTACTGATTAATTTTACAAGAGTTCTGTTAATTTTGTTTTATCTTTTCAAAGAACTAATTTCACATTTCATTGATCTTTTGTCTTTATTTATTTTCCATTTTGTTTAGTTCTGCTTGACCTTAGTTATTTCACTTCTTCTACTGGCTTTGGGTTTTGTTTGTTCTTCTTTTTCTAGTACATTGAGGTGTGTCATTAAATTAGTAATTTGTAATCATTTTGTCTTTTTGAAATATGCAGTTAAGGCTATGAACTTTTCCCCTTAGGACTGCTTTTGCTGAATCCCCTAGATTTTGATAACTTGTGCCCCTTTGTTGCTCAGTTCAAAGAAATTTTTGATTTCCATTTTTATTTCATTATTGACCCAATAATCATTCAGCAGCAGTCTGTATAATTTCCATGACATTGTGTAGAATTGAGTGTTTCTCTTGGAGTTGACTTCTAGTTTTATTCCAAGGTGGTCTGGGAATATATATGGTATTATTTGTATTTTTTTAAATTAGTTGAGACTTGTTGTAGCCTAAGATATGACCTATCTTGGAGAATGTTCCATGTGCTGATGACAAGAATATGCATCTGGTAGTTTTTGCATAAAGAGTTCTGTAAATGTTTGTTGGGACCATTTGTTCTAGCATCCTGTATAAATCCAGTGTTTCTTTATTTTTCTTCTTGGATGATATGTCTAATTTTGTCTGTGGGGTGTTGAAGTCCCCAGCAATTATAATGCTGCTGTTTATCTCTTTGCTTAGATTTAGTAGAATTTGCTTTATGACATGGTTTCTCCTGTGTCATGTACATAAACATTTCTGATTGTTATGTTTTCTTGTGGAATGGCTCCCTGTAGCATTATATACTGACCATCTTTGTCTTTCTTTACCATTGTTAATTTAAAGTCAATTTTATATGATATGAGAATGGTTATACTTGCTCTCTTTTGGTTTCCATTTGCATAGAATATATTTTTCCATCCTTTTGCCTTGAGTCTGTAATGTGTCCTTGCAGGTTAGATATGTTTCCTGGAGAGAGCAGATACTTGGCTTGTATTTTTCATCCATTCATCTAGACTATGTCTCTTGAGTGGAGCATTCAGAGTGTTCACATCGATTGATAGAATTTATATATGGGAAGCTGTTATGCCATTCTGTTCATCCTGTTGAGTAGTGCCTTTTTGTTTTGTTTTACCTCTTATGCTCTTGTTTTACATGAGCTCTGAGCTTTAGTTTTTGGGTGGCCTTACTTTGGTGGGTGACTATTATGTTGATCCATGTATAATGATATTCTGAGTAATTCCTGCAGGGTAGGTCTGGTCTTGACGAACTCCCTCAGTGTTTGTGGAAAAGTTTTTACTCTCCTTCATACATAAAACTTAGTTTTGCAGAATACAAAAATCTAGGCTGGAAGTTGTTCTGTTTAAGACTGAAGATGGGGCCCCAATCCCTTCTGGCTTGTAAGGTCTCAGTAGAGAAGTTGCAGTGAGCCTAATGGGTTTTCCTTTGTAAGTTACTTGATGTTTTTGGCTCATATTTCATGGCTCATATGAGTTCTTCCTTCATGTTGACTTTGGCCAGTCTGATGACTATGTCTTGGTGATTGACGCTTTACAAGGAATCTCTCAGGTGTTTGTTCAGCTTTTTGCACCTGAATGTATAAACCTTTAGCAAGACCAAGGAAGTTTTCCTAAATTATTCTGTCAAGTAGGTTTCCCAGCCTTTGTGCATTTTCTTCTCTACCCATAGGGATGCCTATGATTCTTATGACTGTCTATTTTACATAATCCCATATTTCTCATAGGCTTTGTTCATTCTTCTTAATTCTTTTTTCTTTATTTTTGACTGACTGAATTAATTAGAAAGAGTTGTCTTCAAGCTCTTAGATTCCTTCTTCTGCCTGGTCTAGCATATTCTTCAGACTTTCCACTGTGTTTTGTATTTCCTTAAATGCATTTTTTATCTCCAGAAGTTCTATTTTTTTTTTTATTATGTTGATATCTTTAGTCAAGTTTTCATTCATTTCCTGAATTATTTTTCTGGTTTCTTTCAGTTGTTTTCCCATTTTCTCTTAGATTTCATTGAGCTTCCTTACAGTCCCTATTTGGAATTCTTTACCTGATATTTCAATAATTTCTTTTCAGTTGATAGTCATTGCTAGAGATCTGGTGTTTCCCTTTGGGGGTATACTTTCACTATGATTTGTCATACTTCTGGAATTCTTTCACTGATTTATTCTCATCTGGAGTATCTTATGCTTCTTGTTTTTGGATTTTCTTTTGTTTAGATGGGGCTGTTTCCTCTTTCACACTCATAAGGGTGTGTCTGTATCATATACTTTGTAAGAACCTTTGGCTTTGGTTGTGGGTGCTTTGATGTTTATCTAGTTTTAAGATGGATGTCTTGGTTATAGAGATCCTTAGTCTGGTGGTTTCCTGAGTTGCTAGTTCTTTGTAGGCTGTAGCAGTGGTGAGCTATGTGTGGGGACAGATTTCCTGTTTCTTACTGATGAGGGAGGATGAAAGTTTTTGAAATCCTTTCTTTATCCCCAGCCTTGTGTTCTTCGTAACAGTGTGAATTGTATTCCAGTTATACATTTGCTGCCTCCTTCTTGTCTGTTTTCCACAGGTATTACTTTTTCTTAATATTTTTTTCAGTCAACTTTATATTTAGAATCAATTCAGATACACAGAAAAGTTGAATGGCCATCAATCTGTCCGGGAATGGTTTTTATTCCATTTTAAATGTGTAGATGAGATATTCCACATTAACTATTATGCTTTCAGTAAAGAAGGTAGAAATAAGAGAAGGCAAGGAAAAATTTCAGATGACTTTGGTGGAAATGCAAATTCACCATTTTATCTTGATGTATTAGGGGTGCTAAAAGCTGTATAAATCTATGTTAAGTAGTTTTAAGATTTCTTATTATTTGTTTTAGCTGATACTGTCATAGTTAACACTTTTTTGCTGTCATCTCAATCTGCTGTCTTATGTCACTGCCCAAGGAATAAAAATAGTTTGCTGTTTTGTCATCTCCTAACTAAAGGCACCTTACAGAAAATATGAAATAGAGAATATATAAATGTATGAAGACGTTTATTGAGTAAAAATCACAGTCCAAATTTGGAGGATAACTGATTTTTCAGTAAAAGCAACAGCAAAGGAGTAAGCAAAGCAACAAAGAAATATTAAATATGTAGTACTTAATGGTCCCCAAACAGTAGTAGTATTATGTAGTAGTAGTAGTAAGTATGTAGTAAGCAGTAGTATGTAGTAGATAATGGTCCCCAAACATACCATATTAAGGTTTTTTTTTTTGATTTTTTTTTTTGGAAGTGATTCAATTCAGGCCCTTCAGGTGGTAAAATTATTCTGCATTACCTGGATGGGTCCAAAGTGTCATCACATTTATCCTTATAAAAAGGAGGCAGGGAGAGTATGCATACAATGCAGAAGAGAAGGTAGTGAGAGGCAAAGGTGAGTGTCATGTGACCACAAGTCAAGGAAAGCCATCAGCCACCAGAGGCTGGAATTGACATGAAAGAGTCTTCTCTAGATCCCATGGAGTTAGTGAGGCTTGCCCAACACCTTGACTTTAATGCAGTGATACAGATTTTAGATTCTGGCCTCCAGAACAGTGAGAGAGTAAATTTCAATTGTTTTAAGTCACTCTATTTATGCTAATTTGTCACAGGCATCACAGAAAGGTAATACAAACTACCTGCTTCTAAAAAAGAATCTTGATAATACTCATTAAAGATTTGGAAGGTCCAGGTAAAATGAAATTCTCCCCTCTGTCTATACTAATTAATGACTATATTTTAAGGGACTTCTTTTGAATCATCAGAGATGCATAAGACTTGACTCATTTTGAAGGTATATATATTTCTTGCATATGCAATCTTAACTAAATGTGGGGTGTGTGTGTGTGTGTGTGTGTGTGTACACAATGTATTACTTTGGAAAATTGCCTTAGTGCTTTTATTAAAATTGTTCATGTTGGCAGGATAGTAATGGAATCTCAATTGAAAGCCACATACTAGTAGTATGAACTGAAGAAATCACCTTTTCTGAGTCTGTATCTGCAAGAACAACATAGGGATGGCACCATCAGCCTCATGGGATACTGTGGGGGTTATTCCAGATAGTAAAGTTAAAATGCACAGCACAGTGTAATACAGTGTTTAAAACATATGAGGCATGTGATAAGTACTAGTGAGTTATTTTCCCTCTTCCTATAAACAAACTTAATATATTCTAAGGCGAATTAATCTGGCAGCAGACCAGAATTGTGAAGATTGCTATTATGAGAAGTAAGATGGCTTCAGTATCCATTTTCCTTATGAATGGTTAGGCTTGGATATTTAGGAGGTTGAATCTAATTTATCATTACTGTGAAGATGTCATGTAATAGTGTAGAGAAAACTGGTTTTTGGTGAGTGCAAGGATATTATAGCTTTCAATAAAATTACAAAATATTTACTGCATCCAGACCAGAGACTGTGTCTAATTTCAATAGCAAGTAAATAAAGACCTGTTCCCATAGCCTTAAATCACTGTCATCCCTACACAGACATGATATTCATTTCCAGACTAAAAGGCCCGATGCTGCCCAGTTCTATTGATCAAGAATTTTCTTCTTATTGCATTTTACAATCTACAGCAAATAACAGTGACTAAAAAGAAACAGTCAAGGAATTATTAAAATGACTTAATTTTATTTTAATAATATATTTTTAAAAGCTACAAAGTTGATGTATTAATCAAATTTCTGAAATTCAATTAATCACACTATAAATGTTTTTAAAGCAATCTTTCCCTGGGGGATGAAATCAAATTAATTATAGGAAAGTTTGCTAACAAATATTGCTAAATGCATGCTGTAGAGGCATGATGAGGATTCTATTTTGTGCCCTAAATGATACAACTGCCAATTTTAAGTCTGTAAAAAGGAACAGTGCTATCAGTAAGCTCAGGGCTCAATCTGCCTGTGTTGAATACAACCCCTGATCTAAGGTTCTGGCTTTTTGTTATATAGAGGAGAAATCATGGACCAACTGTATAAGCCATGATTAAAAATGACAATTCCATTTATGTATGACATACAGACCCCATCAAAACAAAACTTAATAACTGAGTGGGTGAGAACAATACGCTGATAGTTATTTCATAAACACAATCATGTGATGCTGCTCCCAAAATTATGATTTGCCATAACCAATGCCATCATTTAATAGTTCCCAAAAGTCTGTGTTTTATACCACATACCATGATACTCACAATAGACCAAATATTTAAATGAAAAAAAAAGACACTAAAAAAGTATGTGAAAAAGCTTGACTGAATTTCTTTATACTTTGGAATGGAAAAGGCCGCTTTAATTATAACTCAAAATTCAGAATGCATAAAGGGAAAAGATTGATAAAATTACCTACATAAACAAACAAAACTATCTGAACAGTCATGACAATGAAAGGTGCTTCTACTCAATTATCCCTTATTGTTGTGTATTTTCTTTTATACAAAATAAAAGAAAGAAAAACAATATTATTCAAAAATCTCTAAACTCTAAGTTGGCTATTTCTCATCATATTTTGACTAGACTTTAGTTCCTGTCAACCATTTTCAATCATATTTCATTGAGGGTAGCACGGCCATCAATCTGTGTGTGTATGTGTGTGTGTGTGTGTGTGTGTGTGTATGTGTGTGTGTGTGTGTGTATGTGTGTGTGAGCGCATGTTTCTATCTTTAATCTATGTATTTTTTTTTCACAAACAACCCCTTTATTTTCTTAGTGTAAGAGTACAAGATATTTACCCATTTTCTCTCATCCCCAAGCTCATTCTTTCATGCTGCCTTGTGCTTCTGGGCCTGAGAGACTATACCTTGAATTTCACTCCTCAAAATCTCTTAGCAGATGGTTTTCTCCTAATTTGTGTCAATGGGAGGCCCTTGTGGTAGGCAGCAGAGAGGAAAGAAGGGCGAAAGAATTTTCTTCTAGTTTCTAGACTGCCTGCATTCATGTAACAGCAGAAGGCAGTTAGGGTCCAGCCCCAGAGTCTGCCAGCACTCAGCACCAGACATCTGCCCCTTGTCAGAGATATCACCGCCAGCTGCACACTGACACCTCCCCGCCCCCCCCACACACACATATGAAGTCTGAGCACTCACAGTGTAGCAGGACCCTCAGGGAACCCTTTTCAGACCCCCAGAGACCAAGTGACAACTCTTTAGCTAGCTGCTCTGAGTTCCTAGGTTTTATGACAGCATATCTTGCCTTAGGTTCCCCAGCATATGGAGTGGTCGCTCTTTAAAAGCTATGCAAACAGTTTCCTGTATTTAATTATCTCTGTTGCAATACGAACGTGATTCCTGCTTTTTTTTTTTTTTAATCACAAGACTGTTAATTATAAGTGGTATCAGGCATGGTTCCAGGAATCATAGCCTGGGACTATAGATGTCTGGAATTAGTTTTGATGATACAAACTCCTATTGGAAAATAACGATTTGTGGCATTTATTGGTATTAAACTTACTTAAATTAAGATTTGTCAGTCTTTTAGTCTTTGAGATCTAAGGCCAGGCAGAAATTGTCCATTATTGTATTAACAAAGGCATTAAAAATTGAGGATGAGAGACAGGATTTTGATTATTCTAAAAGGCTTATAGAAAGATAATAAGATTATTAATTTTCTTAGACTTATATGAAATGAATTAATACAGTATATGCTCATTTAGCGGTGTTTCTGTCTTTTTTCATGTAGCATGTTTTGAGATGCAGATCTTATTGCACTATCAATAGTTCATTCCTTTTTATTGATGACTAGCATCCTATTGTATGGATATACCACAATTATTTATTCACTGATAAACGTTTATTTGGTTATCACATGGAAAGTATGGATATCATCATTATTACTTGAATAACCATCATTTGGATATCCGTTTAATAACCAATGGATACATTTATCTAGTGATAAACATTTGGGCCATTTTCAGTTTTTGGCTGTTACAAATAAAATTTTTGGCTATTGCAAATGTATGCAAGTTTTTAAGTGGACATATGTTTCCTTTTAATACTTAATAAATACCTAGGACTAGAATGGTAGGTCATATGATAGGTCTATGTTTAATTTTTTAAGAAACTGATATACTTTACCCAAGAGGTTGTATTACTTTACATTCCTACCAGCACTGTATAGTTCCAGGGTACAATTTGCCCAATACTCTTAGACTCTGTGTGAATCAAGAGCCACATCAATATGGTATGTCCAGTATTGCAGAATTTTTTTCTCCCATTTATGATATTTTTCACATTCTTATCCAAAGCCATCCATGCTTTAATTGCCTTTAAATTCTTCAGCTTTTTGTAATCCTGGTTTACTTTTCTTAGCATTTCCTTATTTCTATTTAGAAGCTGTTTATCCTGTCTCCTGTGTTATAGAGCAGTTCTCCTAAAGTCCTTTCCCTTTCCAAGGCGTGGAAAGCAGCATGCATGAGCTTCGCAGAGATCTGGCACTTAATGCTGCCAGACAGTTAATCAGGGAATATTTTTGGAACAGATTCTTCAATTTCCAAATCTTTTTATTACAGATGGAATTTTCCTTTTTTGTGACTCCTTAGAGTAGCTTCCTTGGATGTCTGCCTGTTTCTACTCGGGCTTCTTTTGAGGCTTCATTCATATGCTTTTATATTTTTCTCCACTACTTAGTTCTATAAAATTTCTTTAGTGACAATCATAACTAATCACCAATAAATTTAAATTAACAACTACTGATGGTAGCTACCAACTGAGAAGCATCCAGGAATTTAAAAACTTTTTTTATATCTCTACCTCATTTTTTTTTTGCCAAAATTTTCAATACTTTTAGCCCTTTTGCCAATAATCCGTATTACTATGGTAATCCACATTATCATACACACTCTTATTTAGCAGTTTAGCTTGATGAAATAGATAATGATGAAACACCCACCTTCCCATTCCCTCACTTCAGTAATCCAGCTGTAACTGTATCTCCTCTTTAGCTTTCTTTGTGGGCAGTATACAATTTTATTATAGCACCTTTGATATCATTGGACTTTTGCCTTTATAAGTTTATTTTCCATTATTATGGAGATCCTTATAATGACAAATCAATTATTATTAGTCTTTTTTATCCTTATGCTAGGTAATCATTTCACATATAATCTTTTCAGGTATCAAATGCATATGATGTCTGCTTTCTTGATTTTAGAACTTACAAGAGCTAGGCAACTAACAGGAAATACTTAAAAACTTATAGATTGAGAGATCAATAAGGATATTTCTTTAGAATCATTAAGTGATATATTCCGTTTTCTGAACTAACTTGCATTCCTATACTGAAATGACCTGTTTAAAATTATTTCTTGACAGCAAACCTTAACATAGCATTCTTTCCTTTTTTCATTAGACAAAGACATTTATGATCTACAGCAGTATATGACAGTGGATGTCAGCCATATTCTTGTGTTTCCATCGGTGTATATCAAGTCCGCATTCCAACTTGAGACAAACAATATTTTCAAAAATTAATATTATATTTAACTTTATAATTGCAGAAACATTTCACAAACCTTGTGCTCTTTTATCTGTACCAGCCTTGTAGGCAGATACGGCAGGTTGGAAGAAGTACCTACAGTTCCAACCAATCAGGCTACAACTTATTCAAAAGTTGCCAGAGATCAATGCTTCTGTTCTTGTACCAATAAAAGGCTGATTTGATTATAATTGCTTTATAGTACAGCTTGAAGTCTGGAAGACCGATGCCTCCCAGTTTGTTTTTTTTTTTTTTTTTTTTTTGCTTAAGATTGCTTTGACTATATGAGGTCTTTTCTGGTTCCATACAAAGTGAAGAATTATTTTTTCTAGTTCTATAAAGAATGAAGATGGTAGTTTGACGGGGATTGCATTCATTCTATAGATCACTTTAGGTAATATTTACATTTTAACAATATTGATTCTACCAATCCAAGAACAAGGCAGATTTAGAATCCAGAGATGAATCCAACTTCATATGGTAAACTAATCTTTGATAAACCAGTCAAAAATATACATTGGGGAAAAGAATCTCTTTTCAATAAATGGTGCTGGGAAAACTGGAGAGCTACATGCAGAAAAATATAACTGGATCCCTACCTCTCACCTCTCACAAAAATTCACTCAAGATGGTTAACAGACCTAAACTTAAGGCATGAAACCTTTGGTACAATTTTAATTAATTATTTTACAATTATTGTATTTTTCAACTCCAGAATTTGTTTTTTTAAACAATTTCTATCTTTGTTGGTATTTTATTTTTATATAGTTTTCTGTTTTTGTTTTTTTTTTAATTTCTCTGTACCCTCCTTTAGCTCATTGAGCATATTTTCAATAGTTGTTAAAGTATTGTCACGTAAATCTAAGGCTTGTGTTTCATTAGGGTTGAATCTAGAAATTCAATTTGGTTTTTTGAATGGGCCACATTTCTCTGTTTCTTTATTTGCATACCTTGTAATTTTTGTTGAAAACTGAACATTTGATAAAGCAGCCCCTCTTTCAGTCTTGGCAAATTGGCTCTATGTAGGGGAAAATATTCACTCATCAGGCTGGCATGGAGGCTTAAGGTCTTTTCTGCCCTTTACTTGGTATACATCTTCCCGTGTGTGTGTGTGTGTGTGTGTGTGTGTGTGTGTGTTTGTGTGGTTTCTTCACACTCATGTATATGGGAAAGTTATCCCCATATAACTGTAGTTCATACTCTACTACCATAATAATTTTGTACCCAACTCCTATTACTATTTAGAAATAGCCATACACAAGAAATGTTTCTAAAACATAGATATATACACCATAAATGAGCCATATATACATGGCTGTTTCTAAATATCTTAATTTTCTTATGGGTCTCACTGCTCATTTTCCTCACGGTCTTAGATGTTTATTGTATTCCTCTGCCTGTAATCTCTTGCCCCCAGGTTCTCAGAGTTTTAAGTCCCCTTGTAACTCTTATGTGGCATAGTGCCTGCCACAGGCATCGGTGGCCTTCAACTTGACATAAAAATAATGCCCTTTTCTCATCAGTAGTTCGAGTCAGACAAGACAGAAACTAGTCCTTTTTGGTAGACCCCAGACAAGCTAAAATGTTGCAGAAAAGTTACACTTTTTTCCTTCCATCCTGTGGAAGAAACTCGGAATTAGGTGACTTCTGGCTGTTTCTCTACCATGCCATGCTGCATGGTGGAGGGTGTGAGACAATGGTGAATGGAAATGCCACTACATTTCCTACTGCCTTGAGTGTGGCTTTTTCTTAGTTAAGAAATGGCTCATTTGGTTATTAAAAATTCTTAACTGATTTCTAGTGCTTCTACAAAGCTACTTTGGTCTATATATAGTTGCTGTTTGTTTGATGTTTTCATCAGGAGATGGAAGCTGGAGTTTTCTAGTATGCAATTTGTTGACTTCACTCATGAGTCTCTTTGAGAACATATAACACTGTTGTTTTAAAGTATTTGTTTAGAAAGTCCAGTGTTTGGGCTTCCTCAGGTATAATTTATATTAAACTATTCTTTTTTTAATAGATCATACTTTCTTATTTCTCTGTATGCATTATGATTTTTTGTTGTTGAAAACTGGCTATTTTATTATGATGTTGTAATGTCGAAAATTGGATTCTCCTCCACCATTTACTTCTTTGGAAAAATGTTTTTATGGGTACATCATATTTGTACATATTTATGGGGTACCTATGATATTTTGTTACATGCATAGAGTATATAATGATCAAGTCAGGGTATTTAGGGCACCCATTACCTGAAATGTTTATCATTTCTATGTTTTAGGAACATTTCAAGTTCTTCCTTCTATTAATAGCTATTATGAAATATACGATACAATGTTGTTGAGTATAGTCATCTCACTCTACTATTGAGCATTAGAACTTATTCCTTATATCTAACTGTACATTTGTACCCATTAACAAACCTCTTTTCATGATCACACACCATTCAGACACCCTTCTCAGCCTTGTATCTATCATTCTACCCTCTACCTCCATGAAATAAACTTTTTAAGTTTTCGCATATGAGAGAAAACATGATATTTGTCTTTCTGTGTCTGGATTATTTCACTTAAAATAATGACCTTCAGTTCCATCTAGGTTGATGCAGGTGATATGATTTCATTCTTATTTTTCATAGCCAAATATATTCCATTGTGTATGTATAGCACATTTTCTTTACCCATTTGTCCATAGATGGACACTTAGGTTGATTACATGCCTTTGTTATTGTGAATAGTGCCACGGTGAACATGGGGCTGCAGGTATTCTTTGGATATACTGATTTCTTTTTCTATGGACAAATATCTAGTAGTAGGATTAATGGATCGTGTGGTAGTTCTATGAAATATTTTTAGTTCTGTGAGAACTCCCCATACTCTAATCCATAGTAGCTGTACAAATTTACAATCCTACCAACAGTATATAAGATTTCCCTTTTCTTCACATCCTTGCCAGTATCTGTAATTTTTTTGTCTTTTTTATAATAGCATTCTGATGGGGGTAAGATAGTATCTCATTGGGGTTTTGATTTACATTTCTCTGAGGATTAGTGATGTTTAGCATTTTTTTTATTAACTATTGGCCATTTGTATGTATTCTTTTGAGAAATGTCTATTCAAGTACTACGTCCACTTTTTAATGGAATGATTTGTGTTTTTACTGTTAAGTTGTTTGACTTCCTTGTATATTGTGGACATTAGTCCCTTGTCAGATAAATAGTTTGCATACACTTTCTATCAATTTAACAAGTTGTCTCTTCACCCTGTTTGTTTACTTTGCTATGCAGCAGCTTTAGTTTAATGTAGTCCCATTCTTCTATTTTTTATTTTTGCTGCCTGAACTTTTGAGGCCTTAGCTGTAAAGTCTTTGCCTAGAACAAGGTCCTGAATCAGTTCTCCTGTGTTTTCTTCTAGAAGTTTTATAATTTTAGTTCTTACATTTAGGTCTTTAATTCATCTTCAGTTGACTTTTGTATATGATGAAAGGGGTCCAATTTCATTTTTCTGCATATGGATATTTAATTTTCCCAGCACCATTTATTGGCAAGTGTGTCTTTTCCCCTATGCATGTTTTGGCACCTTTGTAAAAAATTAGTTGTAAAAAATTATGTGGATTTACTTCTGGGTTGGTTCTCTGTTCTGTTTCATTGTTATAAGTGTCCACTTTCATACTCATACCATGCTGTTTTTGTTACTATAGATTTGTAATAGATTTTGAAGTCAGATAGTGTGATGTCTTCAGCTTTGTTCTCTTTGCTCAGGACTGCTTTCACTATTAAGGCTCTCTTTTGCTTCCATATGAATTTTAGGATTGTTTTTTCTACTTCTATGGAAAATAACATTGAATTTTGATAGAAAGTGCACCAAATCTGTACATTGCTTTGGGAAGTATGGTCATTTTAAACCATATTAGTTCTTTTGATCCATGAGCATTAAATGTCCTTCCAATTGTTTGTGTCCTTTTTCAGTTTTTTTCATAAGTATTTTATAGTTTTCATTGTAGAGGTCCTTCACCTCCTTGGTTAAATGTCTAAGTATTTTTTGTAGCAATTGTATTAATAAATGAGAATGACTTATTAATTTCTTTCTCTGTTAGTTCATTATTGGTGTATAGAAATGATATTGAATTTTTATATTTATTTTGTATCCTACAACTTTACTGAATTTATTTATCAGATCTAAGAGTTTTTTCATTGTGTCTTTAGGTTTTTCTAGATATAAGATCATGTCACCTGCAAAGAGGGAAAAATCTTTTTCGATTTGGGTGTCTTTTATTTCTTTCTCTTTCCTTATTCATCTCGATGAGACTTCCAGTATCATATTGAATAGGAGTAGTGAGAATGGGCATCTTTGTCTTCTTTCAATTCTTAAAGAAAAGGCTTTCAGCTTTTTCCCCATTATGTACAGTGTTAGTCATTGGTTTGTCATATATGGCCTTTATTATGTTGAGGTATACTCCTTCTATGTCTAGTTTTTTGAATTTTTATCATGAAGAGATGTTGAATTGTAGCAAATGCTTTTTGTGCATCTATTGAGATGATCATATGGTTTTGTCCTTCATTCTGTTGATGTGATGTATCACATTTATTGATTTGCAAATGTTGAAATATCCTTGCCCTCCTGAGATAAAATCCATGTTATTATGGCATATGCTCTTCTTGCACTGTGTATTTTGTTGAGAATTTTTGTGTCTATGTTCATCAGGGATATTAATCTATAGGTGTTGTCTTTTCTTTTTCTTTTTCTTTCTTTCTTTTTTTTTTTTTTTTCATCCTTGTCTAGTTTTGGTATCAGGGTAATTCTAGCCTTATAGAATGAGTTAGGGAGAATTTTTGGAATAGTTTGAGGAGAATTGGCACTAATTTTTCATTGTAATTTTGGTTTCATTTGTCAGTGAAGCCATTCAGTCCTTGGGTTTTGGGGGTTTCTTTTGGGGTGGGGGAGAAATTTTTTTAACAGATTCAATCTATTTGCTTATTATTGGTCTGTTTAGGTTTTCCATTTCTTCCTGATATAATTTTACCAGGTTGTATGTGCACAAGAATTTATCCATTTCCTCTGGGTTTTCCAGTTTGTTAGCATATAGTTGCTCATAATAGTCTCTGACGATCTTTTGCATTTCTGTGGGACCAGTGGCATGTCTCCTTTTGCATTTATGATTTTTTTATTTAGGTCTTCTTTCCGTTTTTCTTGGTTAGTCTAGCTGGCCATTTATTAATTTTGTTTGTCTTTTCAACAATTCAACTTTTTGTTTCATTTAGTCTTCATATTATTTATGGTCTCTATTTACTTCTGTTCTGTTCCTTATTATTTCTTTCTTTCTACTGATTTTAGGTTGGGTTTGTTCTTGATTTTCTAATTCCTCATTTAAAATCTTCTACTTTTTTGATATAGGCATTTATTGCTATAAACTTCTCTCTTAGCACTTCTTTTGCTGTATGCCATAGGTTTTGGTGTGTTGTTTTTTGATTTTGACTCTTTTCAAAAATGTGTTTTGTTTTTTCCTTAATTTTTTCCTTGAACCAGTGGTCATTCAGGATCATGTCGTTTAGTTTCCATATATTTATACAGTTTCCAAGGTTCCTTTTGTTATTGATTTCTAGGTTTATTCCACTGTGGGCTGAGAACATACTTAATATGATTTAGAATTTTTTAATTTATTGAGAATTGTTTTATGTGATTACATATAGTCTAGCCTGGAGAATATTCCATGTGCTAATGAGATTCTGCACCTGATGGATGAAATATTCTGTAAATGTCTCTTATGTCTGTTTGGTCTAAAGAGCATTTTAAGTCCATTGGTTTTCTTAAATTTTATGTCTAGATGATCCATCTAATTCTGAGAGGAAGTGCTGAAGTTCCCAACTATTGTTGTATTACTGTCTCTCTCTCCTTTTAGATCTAATAATATTTGCTTTATATTTCTGGGTACTGTAGCATAAGATGCAAATATGTTTAGAATTGTTATATCCTTTTGCTAAATTGATCTCTTTATCATTACATAATGACCATCTTTGTCTCTTTTTACTGTTTTTTAGTTAAAACTTGTTTTATCTGATAGAACTGTAGCTACTCCTGCTTGTTTTTGATTTCTGTTTGCATGGAATATCTTTTTCCTTCTTTTTTTACTTTCAGTCTCTGTGTGTCTTTACAGGTGAGATAAATTTCTTATAAGCAGCATGTAATTGGGCCATTTTAAAAATACATTCAACCAATTTATATCTCTTAAATAGAAAGTTTAATCTGTTTGCATTCAAGGTTATTATTGGTATATGAGGGCTTATTCTTACCAATTTATTGATTTTTTGTTGTTGTTTTGTATATCATTTGTTCCTTTCTTTTTCTTTATTGTTCATCATTATGGTTTGTTGGTTTTCTGCAGTGGTAACATTTGAGTTCTTTCTCTTCTCTATTTGTGTGTTTCCTCTATCAGTGTGTTTTATACTTTTGTGTGTTTTCATAATGGCAGATGTTGATCTTTAGCTTCTAGGTGCAGAAATCTTTTAAACATTTCTAGTCTAGCAGTGATAAATTTCCTCATCTTTTGTTTATCTGGGAAGGATTTTATTTCTTCTTCATTTAGGAAGGATAACTTTGTTGGGTATAGTAAGTGTCTGACAGTTTTTTTTTCTTTCAGAATTTTGAATACATCATCCCATTCTACCCTGGCTTTTAAAGATTCTGCCAAGAAATATACTATTATCTGATGGAGGTTCCTTTATACATTACTAGAGTCTTTTTTTTTATTGTTGTTCTTAGAATTCCCTCCTTGTCTTTGACTTTTGACAATTTGACTATAATGTGCTGGGGAGAAGACCTTGAATTATATATATTTGGGGAATCTCTGCGCTTCCCCTATCTGGATGTCTCAATCTCTTTCTAGAATTGGGGACTTCTTAGCTATTGTTTCACTAAATAGATTTTGGATGCCTTTGGTTTTTCTCTTCTGTTTCTAGAATACCAAAAATTTGAATATTTTGTTGCTTTATGATGGCCCATATGTCATATAGGCTTTGTTCTTTTTTTTCTTTATTTTTTTTTCTGAATAAGTTATTTCAAAAGACCTACCTTCCAGTTCTGAAATTCTTTCTTCTGCTTGATCTATTCTATTATTGAAGCTCTCTAAAGTATTTTTAATTTCATTCAATGAAATCTTCATTTCCAGGATATCTGTTCTGTCTTTTTTAATAATATCTATCTCTTTGGTAAATTTCTCACTCATATCCTGAATTGATTTTTTTTTCTGATTTTTATATTATTTATCTGTGGTCTTTTATGTCTCACTGGGCTACTTTAATGTCATTATTTTGAATTATTTTTCTGGCATTTCATAAATTTCATTTTCATTGGAACCTATTGCTGCAGAATTATTGTATTCCTTTGGAGGTGTCAATCTGCTTTTTCATGTTTCTTGTGATCTTACATTGATATACATGTATCTGAGATCAGGCATGTTCAGGGTATGGCCATAGACAGGGGAGGGCTATATATATGTATTTGGTGTAACAATCATTTCTTACAATTTTTTGGATTTACTTTTATAGGTGAGGACTTTTCCCTGGAGATGTACCTATGATGTTGATTTGGTAGTGCATTTTTGCTTTGATCCTAGATGCATGCAGTAGTGTGGGTTTCATGTAACTTTTTTAAGCTGTAGACAGCATCAGTGGTGTTTGCAATTTCCTCAGTGGCTAAGGATGCAATTGTTAGTGGAAGCTGTGGTAAAGTTGGGCTTGTGCCTGTCCTTGGGCCCCAGTGTGATATGTGCTAGCATCAGTGCTAGCAGGTCCAGCCAGGCCAATTCTTAGACCTCCAGGTGGCATGTTCAGGTGCTGGCAGTGGCAGTAGTGGGCCAGTGGAATGGGCAGATCCTCAGGCCCCTGGGCAGTGGACATGAAATTGGCAATGATAATGGCAGTGGTCAGATGGTTCTCTGGCTCCCAAACAGAATTGGCGGTGGCTGCAATGAGATGAGCAGGTCCAGTCCCAGGCCCACAAATAATTCATGTGTGTGGATTTCAGGTGTGGTGGTAGTGGCAGGTTGAGTGTGCCTATCTTCAGGCCCCATGGTATGTGCTCAGGTGCCAAGAGTGGTAGATGGGACAAGGCAATTCCTAGGCCCCTAGACAGCATGCTTGGGCACTTGGGAGTACAGTCAGGCTGGGCAGACCTAGTTTCAGGCCCCCTGATGGTATGTGCTTATGGTAGTTATGCTACGCAGAGACAGGGAGATCACAAGGCCCCCAGTAGGTTGGTTGGGTGGAAGTGACAACAACTGTGCTGTGGCCCTGCTGCTGGTAAGAGTGAGGTCGCTTTCAGTGGCAGCAGCTGTAGGCAGGGAACATAGGAGCATGCACTTTTGCCCCAGGTGGTGGCTGGAATAATAGGAGCTTGTCCTCAGGGTGCATGTAAATTTTGTGTTGGTGGTGTTGCTGGGAGCAGTGGAGTTGTGGAGTTGCTGCTAGTGGCTTGCACTTTGGCCCCGGTGGTGGCAGTCAGCAGCAGCAGCAGCTGTGTGTGGGGAATGTCAATGGGGCTCAAGGCATGAGGAGATGCAGGGGCTGTTGAGCCCCAGGGCAGGATGTAGTCTGGTGGGGGCTAGGCTCTCAAAAACCAGCAGGTGCTATAGTTGCTTAGGACTGGGAGGCAGTTTGGGGGGTACCCAGCATGAGCTCCCTCTCTAGGGCAAAGCCATCCAGGCAACTTCTTCTGTTAGTGTCAGGATTGCAGAAGTTTGCAGTGGGAATGTGGCCCACTGGGGGTTGCTCACTTATCCTTTCCCTGCACTGGGGAGCCTCTCTGGCTCCCAGCCAATTTCTGCCTAGCAGGCTGCCTTGCTTACCTCTCCTTTTATTCCTTTGGTGGTTCTGGTCACTTCTCTGTTGAGTTCCAGTGTTCTTTCTTAGATGGTCTATTTGAAGTATGATTATCTACTTGTTATTTCGGTTGTTCTTCATGGAGAGGTGAATACCAGTTGCCTCTACTCAGCTACCTTGGGCACCCTGAAATGCCTTTTCCTTTTTTTTTTTTTTTTTTTTTTATTGTTGAAGGCTGCAATATTGCATTTGTCTAGTAACTTTTCCCAACTGTTTTTGTGGAAACTGTATTTCTTGTCATGCGAAGTCATTGAAATTTTAGGTCATTACCTTGTGTTCAGATAGTGTTTTGACAAATATTTTCTTGAACATCACAAGATGAACAAACACACACACACACACAAACACCTCACAGTCTTTGCAGATTGGCTCTGTCATGGCGATCTTCTTCAATCCTTACCCAGATTTGCACCTATCCTAGAGATCACCCCAAAGTGAAGGTTTAAAATCATCCTACATCTTCCGTGAGTATGTACTTCCCCAAGGCATGAGTATGCTTTCTGCATTTTAGCACGTACAAGAGGGCATTTGATGACCCTAACTGCGCATGCTTTCTGCATTTCAGCATGTACAGGAGGGCATTTGATGACCCTAACTGCCTGCAGAAACTCACTCCTAAGCTTTTCCTCCCAGGCTTTGCTTGGTCTGCTCTGTCTCAACTGGAATCTTTGCCTCAGGCATCTGTCGGCTATTTTCCTGCTTTACAATGTTTTTGAGCAATGACCACTGCTTTTCCTGCTCGTATTATTTCTGAGTTAAGCAAAACAGAACACTTTGTGCTAGACGTTCCCCAGTTAGGTTAGAATAGACCTACACAATAACTTGCAAATATGGTTTTCTGTGCTTTTCTCTGAAACCAGGGACCAACATCCCACAGTCCCTTGCTGGGAGCGCGGGCTGCCTGCTGTCTTGAAGACTGCTACCAGACAGGGAGGAGAGCGGGGCAGGTAAAGATGCTGACTGCTGGAAATAATCTTCACTTTTCATTTCAAGTTAGTTGATTTTTCTAGATTCACCATTTATTTGGTTGTTATAAACCTTTGACTATGTTCCAGGGCTCTAAAAGAGTGGGTTATCACAATCCTCCTTGCTTTTTAATGTTTCCGTCAAAGATGGTATCTCAGAGCTGCCCACTCTGCCATTTTGCTGACATCATTTCTTGGTTACTCTTTATAGTGATATTTCGTGCTTTTGTATGAATGTCCCTGAAGGTTAGTATCTTTCTTAAAGCTACAAATTTTCCATAGGACTTGATTTAAATGTTTGTATTTTACCTTACTATGTCAAATGCATGAGAAATTACCTCCAGAAGTATGTGACAAATCAAATGAATTAATACAACCCACTATAATAACAATCCATCACCTCTGAGCCAGGTGAGCTCAGAGGATAAAAAACAAAGTCTCTTTCACCTTTTCTCTCTTACCTAATCCCAAACCTACATTCAAGGAGTAGCTCACTAAAGCTAAGGTTAATAAATGTCACTCTCGGTGATTGCAGGGCTTACAATAGCAGGGCTGTTGGATTCTTGCTTTCATCACTGAGGTCTCTTGTGGTCACTTAGTATCGATTTCCTTGGCAATGATTTAATAGTATTTTATTTCATATAATTGAAGCCATCTATGTATAATTAGAAATTAACTTTAGAAATTATATTGAAAGTGGTGGGTTAATATTGGAAGTCAAAGTTCAATGTTATCCCCAAGTTCACACCCAACGCTATGGCAAAGCCAGGCTTAAAGTTCAGGGGCATCTTGGTTCTATTCTTTGCTTTCCAGTTTCTTGTGCTTTCTGAAATGGCTGTTGTTCTTCCTGTTGCTATTACATTTTATAATGTAAAATGAAAGCATTTTTGTCAAGTGTCTCACAGAAATAATGAATTTTGACTAGAACCAAAAACGTTGGAGTTCACCTGTCTAAGAAAAAACAAAACAAAACAAAAACTGGGTGTGGAGCATAGGCAGGAGGAAATTGACTCATAAATAGATCAGTAGTACTAGGACAAAGGGGAAATAATTCAGTGATAATTGCAGGAGCCTACAGGGAAAGTCAACATGACAGGGAAAACAGTTGCCCTTGAGAATGAGAAGTAGAGAAATGAGATTAGAACGATTCGAAATAAAGAGCTTTACTTAAGGTGTTCAGAAATTAAAATATTTTTCTAAAATGTGTGCATGTATGTTACCCAACATCAGATATTTCTAAACTGCAAATGGAAATTGGAGATTATCTCCAGCAATCAGCAGAGATCACATATGAAAAAGTGAAACACAGGGAGGTGACCCTTGCTTCACCAAGGTGAACCTGATTAGTGGAAGAATTACAACCACGGAGCAGGCCTTGTAATGGCTTCTGCAATATTTTTCAAGCATATTTGTGTTTAAATGGCAAGCTAGGTGATATTCATTTGGATAGACCTTGTAATAACACACATTTTGATGAATGGCAGAAGTATTCAAGGTTACAAAATTTCAGGCAAAAGCAACATCTATAGGGCTGGTTCTCAGTCTAAAATTTCTTATGTTTTATCTATTCTCAAAAGATACGTTAACTAGTTCCTCTACTCATTTTATACAGAAGAGGCCTTAATTAGCTGTCTTTATACCTCAAAAGGACCGTTCTTTATCATGCTACTTGCCCATCATTGATTAATTATAATCCTGCCCTAAAGAAGAGAGCAATTAAATAAGGAAAGAATTAGGCAACCTGACTTACAAAGTATTGTCCTCCCAGTGGTAATCTGGAACGAAACTCTGTAAAGACAGCACACCAGGAAAAAAAAAAAAAAAAAAACAACTATAAAGGAAGAGCTAATGGAGGGGAAAGTTCCATATTTTTAAAATGAAATTAGTTTAAGGAGAGAATTATCTTTGTAAATGCAGAAAGCAATACTAGTAAAAATAGTAATTTTTTAAGGTAACGTTTCTTTCGAACAGAGATAAAACTGCAGCAGGAAAAACTCTCTTATAAATGGGAGGGGCAGACTCGCTGAAAGGATTTGCTTTAAAGGTCAATGTTCAATTAATATAATTGCCAAGATCCTGACATGGGGCCTGATTTATGAATATTCGTAGGACTAAAATGCCCTGTTTTTAGACACCAAAGCAGTTCTCATAGTTTTCGTCATACGCTACAACCTCGTACATCCAACCTGACTGGGACTGAAAGCACCTGCACGACCTGGAAATGCCGGCCCCCAGTGCCACGGAGCTGCACTGTGCCCACACCAAGGGCCCTTCCGGGTGAGCCCACCAGGCACGATGCTGAAACACAGCCTGCTAGGGTGCCTGTCACATGCTGCCTAGGAATGGCTAGACTTAAGGGGGAACTGACAGATTTGAGATGCTAAA